>RJWJ010004522.1:0-75351 GCA_004363605.1 Indri indri
AAAAAAAAAAAAAAAAAAAAAAAAAAAAAAAAAAAAAAAAAAAAAAAGAAATTTGGTAAAAAGTAACATTTTTTAAAGTAAAAAAAAAAAAAGAATGTATTAGACTTGAACAATACCATTAATCTACTTGACCTATTTGAACACTCCAGTGAAACAGCAGAATACACATTCTTTTCAAGCACACGTGAAATATTCACCAGGAGACCATAGTTTGGACCTTAAAATAAATTTTAACTGATTTAAAGAATTGAAAAACAAAACTAAGCAAATGAAAATAAATAATAAAATGATAGAAAATTTCTCAAACACTTGAAAATTAAAAACATACTTTTCAATAATATTGGGTCAACGAGAAAATCACAAGGAAAATTGGTAAATATTTTGAATTAAATAAAAATTTAAAAATATAAAAATATGTAAAATGTAGCTGTAGTGCCTGAGAGTTTATACATTATATCCTTATATAAGAAAAGAGGAAAAATTTCAAAGTGAATCTAAATCTCCATCTTAAAAAGCTAGAAAAAGAGAGAATGAAACCCAAAGGAAGAAGAAGGAAATAAAAATTAGAGCAAACATGAATGTAAATATAAGAATGGAGAAATATTTTCAAAAGAAATACTGATAAAAGACTCATAAAGAGAAAAATATTAGGTTAAGTATGGAATGTCCAATTTTCTTAAGTACTAAGTTCGACAGTTGATATCTCTGACATTTCACTTTGACACTTCTTGTGGTTTTTTTCTTTTTCTTTTTTTGTGCTGTGAAGGTACATCCTCATTCTTTCAAATGCATGTTTTGGCTTGTGGCTTTCTTTCTTTCTTTCTTTCTTTCTTTCTTTCTTTCTTTCTTTCTTTCTTTCTTTCTTTCTGTCTTTTTTTAGAGCAATTGTGAAACCATGCATAAGACAAAAATGCATGTTATTTTTGAATAAGAGTTCTGTCGTGGAACCAATGTAGCACAGACAGCTCAAAATATCAATGAAGTGTTTGGGAAGGATGTGGCTAATGAATGCACAATATGTCAATAGTTTGAGAAGTTCTGTTCTGGTGATTTTAATCTTCAAAATGAGCCATGTGGGCAACCCTGAGACCAAGATGGATAAAAATGAGCTTAAAGCTGTAGTGGAAGTGAATCGACCTCAACTTACAGGTGAGTTAGCAGCAAGGTTTCATGTTACTATTCCAACAATATTGGACCATTTGAAACAAATGGGCAAGGTAAAGAAGCTGGATAGATGGGTACTGCCTGAATTAAACAAGCATCAAAAGAGAAATAGTCTGAAAGTTTGCTTTTCTTTGCTGTCACTACATAAAGGCAAACCATTTCTACACCATATTATTATGTGTAATGAAAAATGGATCCTTTTTGACAATCGCAAGCATTTGGCACAATGGTTGGAAAAGATGAAGCCCTGAAACACAGTCCCAAACTGAATATTCATCAAAAAAAAAGCTAATGGTTTCTGTTTGGTGGTCCAATGCTGGTATTATCAACACAGCTTCGTGAAACCTTGTCAATTGATTACAGCAGGTGTCTACTGCAACCAACTGGACAAAATGAGGAGGATGGTTGTGGTCAAGCAGCTGAGACTGATCAGTAGAGACAGGCCAATCCTCTCGTAAGACAATGCTCAACCACATGTCACACAAACAACGCTGCTCAAACTACAGAGGCTGAACTTGGAAACTGTCTCATCTACCATATTCACCAGACCTTGCACCAGCTGACTACCACTTCTTCTAGGCTTTGAACCACTTCTTCTAAGGAAAAATATTTGATTTTCAGCAAACTGTGGAAAACGCCTTTCACGATTTGATCGCCATGCACTCTCCAGGCTTCCTCTCCGCTGGCATAAACAAGCTACCGTTAAGACGGCAAAACTGTGTCAATAGTTTAGGCACATACTTTCATTAATTATACTGCTTCATGTTTGAGATATAATAAACTATACTTTCGATTCAAAATCGGACATTTCATATTTAATGACCTAATAGATCAAAATGTCACCATAACTACAGTTTTTATTTTTCAATTAATAAAAACAAATATTTCCTATGAAAAAAACTCAATAGTATCAGAAGTCATACCCATGGTTACCAGGGGCTGGGAGTGGGAGAAGGGAATGACTGCAAACTGATGCTTGAGAACTTTTTGGGAAAATGGAAATATATACCTTCATTATTAGGGTGGTTATGTAAATGTATTTATTTGTCAGAACTCTTAAGACTGTATACTTATGTATGTAAATTTTACTCCATGTGAAGAAATTACATAAATAAAAAAATGAGAAAATGGAAGAATCTAGGTGGTAGATATGGAAGTTTTACTATGCATTTTTTTCAACTTTGTTCTATATTGGAAAGTTTTTATATAAAATTTTGAAAAATTGGAAAAAATAGGTTTCAGTTTTCAAAAATAAAATCCTTATCTAAGACCAGGAGATAAAAACTTATTAGTAATGGCAAAAATATTAAATGTAATACATGTACTTAGAATTCAAAAAAATTGCATAGTATGTTCATCATTTTCCACTTCAGGGACATGTAAGCAAGTAACAGACTCTAAGGTGTCATATTATGAATATCAACATATTATAATAATTATAACGTAGCAATTTTATTGTTATAATATATTCATAAAAACGCTTATTTAACTTACAATTTTACGTAGTGAGCTTTCCATACATGATTCCTTTTTACCTATGTAACAAATAAGTCAGGTAAATGACATTGCATTACAGATCCAGAAACTGAGGCACAGAGCAGTTAAGCAACTTGCCTTGGGTGTACATAATGTGGAGCCTATAACTCCAAATCTCATATCATTTTAGCAGAGATATTATTCATATTATAAACAGCCTTCTCTTTAAGATTCCTTTAAATGGTTCTATTTACAGTCCAAATAGTGTGTGTCAGAAATCGAGTAATGTGCTCACAATCACCCACTTTGTCAGTGGCAGTGCCTAGATTGGAACCCAATCTGCCTAATTCCAAAGCCCCATGCATAGGATTAGGAGCTCCACTCAGGTTCATCTGGAAACTGACCTAATACTGTCATTCTAATGATTAAGGAAGATACTATATATTCAAAGTGTTTAGGAAAATGCCTGATACCTATAAATATTTGTGAAATTACAGCTAGTATTATAATTACTGTAATTACCATTATTCTTATTTTCACCACAATAGTCATTATGTTTGACCGAATATGTTAGGGGAGTGATGGAACAACAAACCAGGTCCTAATACAGAAAGCAATTTTCTATGCCTAAAAAGTTTACAAGTGGGGAAAATTAATGCATTTAAAATGCTGTGGTTTTTGAATTGTATGGTTTAATCTCTTTTCCCCTAGTATAAACTGTCTTATAAACAAAGCCACGTGGCTTGGAATATAGGCTTCCTTTATATCATCACAGTGTGGGATAGGCTTGCGAGGTAATGATAAGCTCATCAAACATTCCTTCATATTAAACGCTAAGATATTGGCTCTGTAAACATCCAACCTTATTTTACTGACATTTTGGGCTGGCTAAAAAATTTTTTTAAAAAGCTTATTTTTCCCATTGCCTGATTTAATCAGAAGTAGGATTAAATTTTAGATTATGCTATTAGTGATTGTAACCTTTAAGTAACTAAAAACTCAGTTTTTCAAGGAATATTTCACAAGGGAGATTAACACCCATGTCCATCCCAGTTTTTACCACTGGAATTTATGCAACTTGTTGGGTATGTTGCACATCATCGGATTTTGGCATCTGTGCAAAGAGTTAGTTAGCTTCACATCTAGTGAGATAAAACCTTTTAATTTATTTACAGAGCAAGAATCTTTGGGACCACAGCTTTATAGCCTCTGGTGCTTTGGACCTACAAATAAATCACTCACAAGATAGAAAATTTGGCAGAAAATTTTGCACTCTAAAATAGGCTGCGAACTATTTAATTTTAAAAATTCAATAACTGCTATCAAACACACATGATGAAGATGAATGTATCTCCTGCAATTTTCACAGTTGGCACACCAGAGAATACCTGAAAGACAAGGTCACCGGAGATGGGATTGTGTTCACACTTTTGAATTCAAGTCCTTGATAAATAAAATCTCTTTCCTCAAATCAAAACATACATTCATGAACAAGAATTAACACATAATAAAGCAACACTGCCAACTCTGAGCAATTCATAGAGATGCCCAGTGCAAAACAATACCAAAGGATGCATGTCATATTACTTATTTCAGGGAAATTACTTCATTTTATAATTATACTCCTTTTACATTCAGTATTTTTATTTAATGTTTATTATTATTTGTCACCCAAAGTGTCAGCCTTGGCATCACATTTGCACTGTGAAAGCAAATAGCAAGATATTTATTGTTGTTATTTTGTTTTGACAATAAGTATACATACTACATATGTATGTAGTATAAATTTATAATCAAATTACAATAAAATTTTATAATAAAATTATAACTGTGTTCTGCACGAGCACATGAAAGGGTTTTCCAACTAAAGTGTGATGTTTCAAGGAAAAACCTATTTAAATTCTGGCACAGAGAACAAGTTGAATTTATTCTCCAGGCCAAGTCTTACATGATAAACTCAAATACTTTCTCCATCTTTGTGGTGAGCTTTGATTAGGTTTAAAAAAAAAAAAAGGGGATTGACATTATGAAAAATGATGTGAGGTAGAATGTGAAAATGAGAAATATGTGAGGTATGGCATCCGTTTGGAATCTCTTTCCCTCTAACCAAATTATAATTTTAACCCTGAATCAGTGGAAGTACGTTGCCTAATGGTCTCACACACACCATTGTATAACTTTTCATACCTTCTGGGTACGAATCCTACATGCACTCCTTAAGGAGTGAATTGTGATGGTGAAGAATTTTAAAATATAGTGTACTAATAAAAAATTTGAGGTATAGTAAGGCCAAGAGATTAGAAAACAATTGTCATTGAAAAGACAGTTCCTGGGAGCAGAAGGCATACCATGCTATAGAGGCACAAACAGGGAAGCCTCAGGGATTGTTCATGAGGCAGAGGGACAGGAAGGAATTGTGGGATGGCAGCCTTTACTGTGGCTTTGGCGGGAAGAACATATGAGGCAGAGTTAGCAGATTTAGGATGGGCTGATTTCAATAATTTCAATGGGCTCTGGAGTAAAGGAACTGTTACTAGGTGTCTGGTTCCTGGCTGTGGGGGGTGATTAGGGCAGTGTGTAGTGGCCCAGAGTGTGAGAGCCCAATAAAGGAGGTAGTTGGGGTGTGGACTTGGGATTGGTTGGTCTGTATTTGAAAAGTGCCCTCCCAGGTGGAGGACTCCTCTAGAGAAGGCAGGAGAGGATGATGAGGGAGGTAGGAGACCAAGGAAAGGTGATTTAGGCATATCATTGGGTTGTCCAGAACACGAGTATCTAGCATATGCCCACAGGGCAAATGTTCAGGTATCAAGCTTACAGAAGCTGCTGATGCATTTAACATAAGAGAGGTGACTTACTCTAGTACAATGAAAGCATTTAACATATGTAGTGGGTGCTGTTGATGGCCCACCCTGATTCCCTTCACAACATTGTTGATCCAGCACTCAATGCTATGAGGATTGGCTGTTGAGGTCTCATAGATTTAACCTTCTCTGGAGAATTGCCCTAAGCCAGTGGTTTTCAAACTTCAACTTGTTTCAGAATCACCTGAAGAGCTTGGTTCCACCCCCAGAATTTCTGATTCAGTAAGTCTCATTTCTAACAAGTTCCAGGTGATGCTGATCCTGCTAGTCTGGGGCCATACACTGAGAACAACTGACAAGAGTCACCTCCTCTAGGGATTCCTGAGAGGTTACAACCCCGGAGTCAATGACTGTAAAAGCCCTGCCACCTTGCCTTAAACAGGACAACTACATGGAGCTGGCCAATCTCCAGAGGTCCACGTGGGATCAGGCGGAGGCTAGGCAGCCGCTGACTCCACATCTGTACCAAGATGTGCCCCCCCCCCACCCAGTACTGCCTCTCTGCTTCCCACCATGTTTCCCCTTAGTAAACCGTTTGCACAGTGGACACCATTCTGTTTTTATTTTTAGAAAACACAGCCTAAGTAACATATTTTTACCAAAATTACCTTTTTATTACTGAAACTAATCCAAGCCTTTACCTTTTTAAATTTTTTATTTTTAATTATTATGGGTAAATAATAGTTGTATATATTTATAGGGTACAAGGGAAATCTAAGAGTTATTGGCCTTAAAGAGGAGGTTGAGAGAGAGATTGGACAATTTTAAAGTTTTCTTAGCCTCATTCCTGTTCATCCTCAAAGTGCAGCAATGGTTTGGAGAGTGGTCAGTAGTGATCAAAATGCTCAGAAGGATGGGAAGTATAAAAGCAAAAAATAAAAACAAAAATAAAGTTAAGGTAACTAGGTATTTAATAGGAGAGTAGAATGCCTAAAGGGGGCTTAATTAGTCATCCTTGTCAAGAGTATCTAGTGTCTATTTATTGTTGGTGGTGTTTTTACAGGCAAGTTAAAAAGAAATGATTCTGCCTTCTAGCACTTTACACTATAAGGTATTGTCTGAAAACAAATTTACATTTTGGGAGGGGATGAATTCATGCAGTGAGTATCATGGGCGATATTCTGACATCTAAACTAGCTCCCACAGCTGAATTGTTTCAATTAATAAAATGTAATTAAATTATGTGCATGAATAAATACTTAGTATACGTTTAATAATATAAATATGTAAGACACTGGGCTAGTGTCTTTCTCATACATTATTTATTTAATCTTCATGACTAAGGGCTCCAAACAAGTTTTCAGAAAACAAAAGAAGCTGAATTTTTTTAAAGCTAAGGTAAATAAACTTGGTAAAGAGCTTACATCCATGTTGTATTGCTATTTTCCTGACAATAGTATATTGTTAGACAATTTTTATGAATTAATGTGTGATTGAAAGAGGATTGATGTCATGCTTGCCACTGATTTTGGCAAAATACTACAGCATGTGGGACTACTTCTCCCTCACCATATTCCAAACTTTAGAAGAAAATTTATCACATTTAATTCTGATTCTGGTAGGAAAAAGGACAAGCATTTCTGACTTGTACTTTCTTATTAGAAGCTGGAACATGTGATAAATAAGGTGGGATAATGTGAAAATTTTGAGTAGAGTTTCTTAAATTACTATTATGGATGATTTATTACATAAATTGTCACCAAACCAGAAGCCTCCAAGGCTGTGATTCAAAAGAGAGAATTCTGTGTTTTAGTCTCATCTGACTTTTCTGTGATGTAATTGTTGTATTGAAAAGAATCCAATATGTGTGATTTTAAATACTGGTTTTCCTACTTAATAACTGTTTGATCTAAATCAAGTTATAGATTCTCTGGATCTCAATTTCTTCATCTTGATGATGATTATATCCATCTTGCTAGTATAATTGTGAGGATAAGTGAAGTAATTTATGTACATTTCTATACACTATGGCCAAAATATTACCTGTTCACAACAAATATTAATGTTTCCTACTTTTGATTCTCTCCACATCTCCTTTTTCTCAACACATATTCTGTGCTCCAGTCAAACTAAACTACTACAATCTCTAAACACATCTGGTATTACCCAGCCTATATGTCTTTTTATACCTCGGCCGTTTACCTTATCTGTCTCTCTCTATATTTTTGTCCAGCTTTTATGAACCAGTTCTCCTGATTCTCTAATAAAGTGAGATTTCCTCCTCCTATGTCTATTCAAGGTTATATCTCTCATGACATTGAGCCTCTTTTGTCAGCCATTATCCTTGAACACACATTATTTCTTCCCTGTTATCTAGTGCCATGTTTTATTCTACCTATAGTAGGTGCCCCTCATATACATCCCAGTATAAATTATTACATGAAATAGCATGATAACTATATGAGTAGTTATCAGTTTATTTGTCTGCCTCCCACCCTATCTCATAAGCTCTTGGCAAATAATACACATTTTATCTCTATAGTCCTGGGGCCCACCACAGTGGTATATTCCCATTGGTATATATATATTCTCATTGGTTTTGCAATAAACTTTTGCAACAGTAAAGAATTTTCCATTGTCAAGGCATATATATCCAAGTCCGTGGTTTATTCTGCTAATCAGTGAAAGTTTCATATGTTTAATGGTTTAATAATTGAAATCAGTGACTGCTAATCTGAAGGAGGGACATTTGAGAGCAAACCTACAGGCAATGATGGGGGAACTCTTATTGCCTTCTATTCTAAGAGATAGTCATACATACAGTTTATGAGGCCAAAGGCCATTAATTCCCAAAGAATCTGGAATCCCCAAAAAGTAACTTACAAACCACAGTCAAGTGGAGTTAGAAGCACCTACCATGTCATTGGAGTTAAGGTTCCCAGGCCTCCTCCTCTCAACTGGTAATCCTTCTATCTTCCTCTTGAATTTACTCAATCTCTGTAGCAGCCCTTACTGACCTTTGTTTAGTAGATTTGAATCTACTTCCCTGTGTTGTCATTATGTCTCGTCATCCTCACTTGGACCTCTCGATTACTTTATGTTTTACTCCAGAGTGAGCTCGCTGTGTTTTAACTCATATTGACACTTAATGTCATATTATTTTCCATTCATCCTTTTTAGTACTTACCATAGCCTGTCAATTCCTCTTAGCATTATAGACAGAAGTATCTCTTTTTCTATAAAAATGAGCCTGTAAAAACATGCACGTGGAAGATTTCTCTTTTCTTTTTCCAGCCATAACAGGACTCATGCTCGCTTATTCGGGTCTTTGCCATCATTTAGCTGCATTAGGTTATTTATTGTGTCTGCAATGTAAGAGATGAGGTGTATACTTTTCCATAGACTTCCCAGGGAGTAGGGACTTTAGGATTATCTGAGGTCTTCCCAGGTCCTCATAGGCCATAACTTTGGAAACCAAGTCACAGGAAAAATTTGAATCTTCACCTGCCATGTAAAATCCATGAAGAAACACCTGTATAAAAATTTTGAAGATGTAATTAATTTTGTAATTTTTCTTATAGAGTCTTTCTCTCAAATAAAATAATGTTCAAATCCCATAAAACCTGGATCTGCTGTGATCTCAAAAATAGGAACTAAGTCTATCAACTCTAGAATTGCCATGTCCTGGCCCACGATGCAAACTCAATGAGTAGGAGCAAGCATTAGTGACTGTTGAAATGGCACTAGTATCAGGTCCATGAAAAAATTTGCATTTTTACTAAAGATATCTATTCTCTTCTGTTCCAGATCCAAAGGATCTCAATAGAGTTAGGAGAAAAATTACACAATTAATTATGTAAGTGAATGTTTACTTAGAATATGTAAAGGAATTACAATAAATCACAAATTTAAAAAAACTGAAGAATACCACAAACATACCAAAGTCCAGAAAATATATTATGTACTAAAAAAAGAAAAAATATTTTAAGACATGCAAACTATAGCTGTATTTTGGAAATCACCTATCAGAAGGGCATAGGAAATGCTGTCTCCAACAAGCAGGGTTTCCAAAACTTGAAACATGGACACCTCTAAAAATACTTAGAAACAAGCAGGCAACATGTGTGGGCAGATAACCTACCTCTTGGCAGAAATAAAATATGAAAGAAGAAAGTATACTTTATTCTTTTTAGCAATACAAGGCACATCAAAGTTCCCAATACAAACAGTGACTCCGAAAGACTACACATTGCGCTGCTGGAGAACATGTGAAAAAAAAAAACAAAAACAAAACAGTTTTCACAAGTGTAAGGGGAGAGTTGAAGCATATAACCGGATGTTTCAAGCCAAAGAAAATGGTTTCACTTCAAATATGTTGGTGGGTTCTGTTAACACGAACTGGGCCAAGACTAAGAATGAGGGCATAGGATGGGAAGAGTGGGCAGACAGAAAGAGGCGACACAATCATACTGAAAGATAAATTATATAACCTTTCCATAGTCAAATCTGGGCATGCAAGGAAAACATCACTAAAGAAAACAAATAATCCCTTGTTAGACACACACACACCCAACTTCAACAAAGTGACCCATTTCCAATTTTGGATATTATGTAAGTATGACTCCAAACGTTCTGGATGGTTCTGCTTCCATTATTCTGCTTAGCTTTCTTTTTGTAGGCAGATTGTCTGGGAATCATCTGAACTTGCAGCTGTTCTAATAAAAATGTACACTCCAGTCCCTGAAATGCAAATTGTTTTCATGATCATTCAGGAAATATGCCCTATAGACTATTTTTCTATTTCATCTAATTAGAAATAATTCATTTTCTCTTTAGATATTCATAGGATGTTTGGGTAAAAAATAATTCTGTGAGATGCATAGTTTTAAGTTATATTTGTATTATATTTTTTAAGTATAATACTGTTTTTAAAGGAAAATAAAGCTATATAACCCTTCATTGCAATGTATTTTAACTTTGTGAATTTATGGGTCTTATAGACAAGGCTTAAATAATAGATGAAAACTGTACTTCACCTTTTGTTTAAAATTTAAAATCAAGATACCTTTTGCTTTCATCTCAAGCATTAGTAGAGGAGGTGAGAAACATTATTTTCTTAACTCTGAAGTCCAATTGCATGGCCAATCAAGGTTGATTGATTGGAGATGTCAAAAAGAGTGGCAGCTGATATCCTCCAGTCTGCTGACCTTGCGTTTCAGAAGACAGATTAAACCAAGCTGTCTCTTTCTAATTCAAATGGATTGGGAAAATAAAAATCTTTGTGCCTTGATCCATTATAGGTCTTGTGCTTAATTGATCTTTGACTCATTACTGCAGCTGAACAACTTAGTGACACTGACATGAAATCTTGTTTACAAAATGGTAAGGATGAACAGGATACCTGTTCATCATTAGCTTTGAAACAGAACAACAACTTAATAAACTGATAAAAACAAATTATAAGAAAATTATAAAACATCCCCCAATCCAACAGTATCCTATATATTTACCTTCATTTAAAAGTTATTGATAGCAGGGATGAGTTGTATAAATTGGTATTCTCCATATTCATACACCTAGCATATTTGCTGATACTTTTTCAATATTTAATTTAGGCAGGAATATCAGCTTGCTACAGTACAAAAACAATTCCTGTATAGGACCAATGTACAATGACTGTGTACACTGTACAACTTACTACTCTTTGGTAAAATAATGAGTTGCTTACCACTTCAAGCTATACAAGACTTTTGGACAGCTGTATAGCTTATATTCATTTTCAGGGTCAATTTTCATTTTAAAAGCAATTATTAAATATTTGAAAATAAAATTTTGTTTCAAAATTACTATGAACAAAAAGTTATCAGTGTTCTCTCATGGAACATGCTTTTTCTTTACTTCTTGCAAATTGAAAGTATTATTAAGTTATGTCTTCCTTGTGAAATTTACATGAATAATTGGAATTTATTTGCATGATAGAGGAGTTAATTGTCATTTGATAGATTAATAATCTGAGCATAATACAGATAATCCCTGGTTTACAATGGTTTAACATGATTTTTTGACTTTATGATGGTGTAAAAGTGATAGTAGAAATTGTACTTCAAATTTTGAATTTTGATCTTTCCCCAGGCTAGAGACGTGGTATAATACTCTCTCATGACGCTGGCAATAGCAGCGAGCCTCAGCTCCCAGTTAGCCACAGGGTTACGATGATAAAGTGATACTCCGCAGTGTTTGTGCTGGCAGATGATTTTGCCCAACTGTAGGCTAATATAAGTGTTCTGAGCATGTTCAAGGTAGGGTAGGGTAAACTATGATGTTTGGTAGGTTAGGTGCATAAAATACATTTTTGTTTTGTGATATTTTCAATTTACGATGGGTTAGTTGGGATATAACCCCATTGTAGGTCAAAGAGCATCTGCATATTCATTCTCAAATTATAAAATGTTATATGCAATGAGAAACATATGGATAATATACCATGGGGATTTAAAATATTCTCCTTGTCAAATATCACATGTAGGAACTCATTAATTTTTTGCCTATTTATTATTTTCTATTAGGAAAATAGATTTTTCCTTAAGGAATTCTCAAGAATCCTTAAGACAGAGTGTTGAGAGAAGACAGAATAATGGCCAGCAAACATATAAAAAAATGCTCAACATCTCTAGTCATTAGAGAAATGCAAATCAAAACCACAATGAGATATCACCTAACCCCAGTGAGATTGGCCTCTATCAAAAAATCCCAAAACAACAAATGCTGGCGAGGATGTGAAGAGACAGGAACACTCTTACACTGCTGATGGGACTGCAAATTAGTGCAACCTCTGTGGAAAAGAATTTGGAGATACCTCAAAGAGCTAAAAATAGAAATACCATTCGATCCAGCAATAGCACTATTAGGCATCTACCCCAAAGAACAAAAGATATGGTATAATAGAGACATCTGCACCCGAATGTTTATGGCAGCACAATTCACTATTGCAAGGATGTGGAAACAACCCAAGTTCCTGTTAATTCATGAGTGGATGATTAAAATTTGGTATTTGTATACAATGGAATATTACTCAATTATAAGAAACGACAGTGATGTAGCACCTCTTATATTTTCCTGGATTGAACTTGAGCCCATTATCCTAAGTGAGGTATCACAAGATCGGAAGAATGGGCTCCACTTGTACTCGCCATCAAATTGGTACTAAGTGATGAACACTAGGGTGCTCACATGGCAGTAATATTCTCCAGGGATTAGGGGATTGGGGTAGGTAAAGCCACAACTAAAGGACACGGTGAGCGTTGAAGAGGAGAAGGGCATGCCTCTAACCCTCGCTTGGGTGAGGCAAAGACATAAAATGTAACCAAAATGTTTGTACCCTCATAATACCCCGAAATTAAAAAAAAAAAAAAAGAGTGTTGAAATACTTAATGATGTAATGCAGAGAGACAGAGTGAGAGGTAGAAAGAGAGAGAAATGTTTCTAAGCTGCCTGTTTACATGCTGTGATGTATAGTCATAATTCTAAATTTCATTGGATCTAAAACAGCATCAATTGCAAAATGCACTGTTTTTTAATATGTCCACATTAAAAAGAACACTCTGCTGATTAAATTGTGACACAATCTTATGATGCCAACAATTATAAGATGTATCCTGATTTCAGAGATGGAAATGTGGGAAAAGAAAGTATATCTCAGAATAAATGAATGATAGTAACTTCTTTTAGATGTAACACAACCCAAAATGATTCCCGTGACCAACATGAGTATGAACAAGAAACACAGAATCATGGTTTTCCTCTTCACTCATGCCTCAGTTTCCATTGGTGAATCATCCACTTGATTATTTCTGACCATTCAATCCTTAGACATCTCTTCTCCATCTACTCTCACCCCATGAGGGATTTTACTTAATCTCATAGCTTTAAATATCATCTGTATGGCGGATGGATGAATCTTCAGTTTGTTACTTTATCTCCAACCTCTCTCTGATCTGTATATCCAACTGCCAGGGTAACAATCTCACTGGATGGATAAAAGACATCTCATAATTCTGGGTCTGCTGTAGAACTCTTGATTGCTGCCCCTCCCTCTGATTTTTTTAATCTCAGTAAATGGCACCAGCCATCCAGCAGCTTAGTCTACTTTAGGAGCCTTTCTCAGTTGTTTTCTCAAACCTTATTTTCACTTCTCTTAGGTGTACTTTCAAAATTTGTCCAGAATTGGTCAACTTTCCATCACCTTTGCCACTCTCACCTTAACCCTAAATACTCTCAACTTTCTCAAATGTTTTCCCCTTGAA
This sequence comes from Indri indri, assembly GCA_004363605.1. Lineage (NCBI taxonomy): Eukaryota > Metazoa > Chordata > Mammalia > Primates > Indriidae > Indri > Indri indri. Next base: position 13,745 of record RJWJ010004522.1, read on the forward strand.
CTCCCAACGGGGCGTTCTGCTTCTGCACATTCTCACATTCTTCACAGTGTGGCCAAAGGGCTATTTCTACACAGGGTATCTGATCATGTTATTCTCCTGCTCAAACCCCTTTATTAGCTTCCAATAAAACTTAGAAAAATATAAAAGTATGATTTTTTTTTCATTTATGGCTATGAAGTCCCACATTATCTGGCTCATGGGTACATATTAGTATCCTTTTCTTTTATAGTAATATATACACATACACACATTCCCTATGACCCCACTAGACTCATTACCACTGCTGGAACTTGATTTTATCTTATTTAGTACTCGATAGTCACTGCCTGAACTAACATACAGTACATGCTCCATAAACACTGATGCTTGACCGAATAAATGAATGAATGGACGAATAAAACAGGAAAATGCATTATAAACACTGACTCATTGTCTTCTCTTCTCACCACTTTCCTGTGATATTTGTTCTGATAGAATAAGGAGTGGAAGTCTGTCTGCAGTTGAATCAGGGAGTACTGAAGGTTTATAAAGCTGAAAGACTTTTGGTATTTTTCCAAGAATACATGTTTTAGTAAAGAACTGACTTGAGACTATTGTTTTTTTTTTTTTTTAGGTCACTGTTGTTAACATCTTTAATATAATGGTCAGTTAGAATATATGCTTCTAATAGTCGCTGACCAACATTAAAAACAAGGCATTCCCACTCTCAGGCACTTTTAGGATGGTGGTTTCCCCTGTTTGTCGGTCTAACAATTCTGAAGTTAATAATCTGCCACACATCTAGCTCTAAGGCAGGGAAGATGTGTACCAGACATTCACGCAGATTGCTGTCTGGACTGCTGAACCTAAGGCTAGGAATTTGGTGTCAAGGTTCCTCATTGCTGCCTGGCTGTTAGGCTTGTGAACAGTAGAATAACTGTTGTTACTGAAATTCATCACAGAATACTCTTTCCAAAACTTATGCTGAGGCAGTCAGTGAAATCGGTCTCTGTAGGGCAGAGGGTCATCTGTCATTTTGAAAGAAGCTTGTGTGTGCTCTGGGGCACTAAAGGGGTTTCTTAAATATGAAATATTTATGTGAAAATGGGGATTGAGTGTGACTTTGTACCTGTGGAGCGCATTATGGTGCTATTTTTGCTGAAAGGCAGAATGTCGGTGGTAGATAAAGCAGCCCGGGCTTCTGCATCTATTCTGGTCATGTGATTTTCTGTCCTCACAATTCCCAGCTGACGCTGTGTGCTCCTCCTCCACTGCTGTGAGCCTGTCACCCTCTACTCTCAAGGAGGTTACTGGCAAGTGCACTGCAAGTGGAGAGACACCAATTATAAAGGCTGCATGTGATGAGATGACCCTCTTTTCCTCTTGGTAGAAATTATGTCTCTTAATAGCTCTGCGATATTAAGCAACTTTTGTATTGAAAAATGTGGTCCGTCTTCAGACCATTTATCTTAGGTGAGCATGAAGATCCTGAAGGTTTGAGGATCTGGGTGATCCTAGCGAGGGAGAGCTGGGTAATATTTAATCTTAGGAGGTGTTAGTCAAAGAAAGAGAAAATAATATATCTCAAGAATTTTGTGTGTTTTTACAAAGGGGACCAAATGATAAATATTAGTGGAAGAATCAGTTTGGCAGAGATGACTTGGCTAGTCAGGATCACTTCAGAACATGTAGCAAGTTCTAGGCTGGTAATGAACTCAAAGTAATTGGAGAAGAAACTATATTTCACAAACACTTCCTCATTTGAAACTTGGGGATAATAATGGAATAATGGCTAATTCACAAAATTGTGAGACCTCAAAAGAGAAAACACACAAAAGAACCTGGTAGATTGTGAATGGCAAGGCAATATTCAAAAGTTATTTTTTGTTACTTTTATTGAGTTTAGGTGAACCTCAATTACTGCCATAGCATCCAGAGATATGTTGAACTTCAGCTTAAGAAGAAAATGGCTAACTGGATACTTATTTGGATTTAGAGAATCAAACATAATCTATATCTACATTATCTATCTATCTATCTATCTATCTATCTATCTATCTATCTATCTATCTTCCTGACATACAGACACACATATTCTCTTACCTGTTTTCTTCTTGAAATATAGTAAAAGTGATCTGGTCAGGAACTGGTCTGAAGAAATAAATTTTCTTTAGGCGAGCCCACATGGTAAGATTTAGTGACTCAATCAAATTGCATTTAGAACAAATAACATTTTATCTAGGTAAATATTTCTAGGAAACTCTGATGCCTGTAGCAATACTCTCCTACTATATCTCTATCATAGGGTATATAAAAATGACAATATGTATATAGCCCACAGGTGTAAAGAATGATGTTTCTTACAGCTGGAGGCAACTAGCTAGATGATTAATGGCACACAAACTCTGCCTGGTGGCCTAAAAGCTGAGGAGATCAAAATATTGGAATATGCTGCTCAGAAATCTCTGGCTTTAGGTTTGGAAATAATTAGAGCCTGGCAGGATCACTTACTAGGTTGGAAAAGTCACCAAATCTCCTTGAATCTTTATTTTATTTCTTCATGTGTTAAGACTAAGATAATAATTCTTTCCCCAACTATCTTACGTAATTACATGAGGTTCAGATAACATGGTGTCTGTAAAAGGTGAAGAAGTAAAGCATTATATAAACGTTTGATATTAATACCAAACATAATTGGGGTTTTTACTTATTAAAGTTTGGATGCATTTGAGCAACCTGGAGAATTAACTGTGATTAAAAATAAAGAAGTTCTGTAATGGAAAGTGGTAAAATCATACTGGACAGAATGGAAATGAAAGAGAGTGAACACGATTTTATTAATATATTTGTTGTTGAAATTGCCACCATCCAAATGAGATGGGATTTTTTTTTAAAGAAAAGTATTTTCTCACATTTTTGAAATATAAAATTTCTGCTCTTATTTTACTGTCTTATCTTTAGATGTCCAGTCTTTGAAAGTCAATCTTAACATACTATATTAAAATGTTGTGTTAGAATCTATATTCTGTACTTTTTGGAGGAGACAACTGCCAAATTTCTTCTTCAGCCAAATGTTACAATAAGGCTTTCTAAAGAAACAGTTAAACTTATCTTATAGTGCACACATTAAATAGTCCTTGTTAATATTCCCAGATAATTACAGTCCTAAAAGGTTTACTTTGGGGGTCATAAAGTAGATTTGTGGAATAAGAGACTTACCTTTAATTCCCTCCCTACCTTTTCTTATAGTACTAGCAAAAATAATACAAGGAGGGAAAAAGAAAATGCAGAAAAATTCTGTTTAACCTTCTTCCAAACTTTCCTAGCTGAAAAATCTAGCAGGGGATGGTCTGATGGTTAAGATTGATGAGCACTGTCTCCCCTGGTTGAAGATCAAGTCTGTCTCATTAGTAATTTTCTCAGTACCCTTGGATAAGGAAGAAGGGTCCTGAGGCTGAACACACCTGCTTCCACCCTTGGAGCCAGTGAGAACAACCTTTGCTCTAACTAGTCAGACCCTCTTTGCCAGATGAGCAAGGAGCATAAAATACACAGGAAAAAAAGTCATGCAATGCCACAGAATAGAGGGTTGAAGAGAGATGCTGTGGTATTATTATTTCATATCTAACTTCATGGTAACCCCCACTTTAATAAATCAAAATGCACTGTCATTAAAATGTAGAAAGGCCCTTTGGAGGTGGCATAGAACATTTTTATTAATAAAAGCAATGACTAATTATGTTATCAATGTGAAATTTAATTTAAGCAGTTGTTTTATCATATGCAGCCTTGGTATATTATTTTGAATTTGTAGCAATGGAGAAAATAAGCTATGCAACCTATATCCCAAATATATTATTTTGCATCACTTTTAAGTTCTTTAAATAAGACCTAACACGCTCTTACTGAACACAACTAGAATAATGTATATTTAAGTTTGGTTCTCTCAGGGCCCTGAGTAAATGATAAAATGGATTCAGTTAAATCTATTCTAAAATAAAAGTATATATTTTCACATTAAATAATAGCAAGGAAGAAAATTATCTATGGATTATGTAAAGTGGACTAGGAAACAGATTGTAACAACAGGATAGAAAACCACATGTGGTATCAAATATTCAGAGTCAGAGACCAATAGGATCTCATTTCTTTGGCAAACTCTTGAATCTGCTTTTTCAAGTTGCCTTGGCATCTCCTTCGTAAGTTGCCAGAGAACAATTTGTCACTTATGGTTTTAACAAAATAGGAGATCAAATTTTTGTCTTATGCATAGAACACTGTGTCTTTCTAAAGATGCCTGCTTTTATTTCCTGTGTGTACAGGTATGAGTACAAAAGAAAATGTAGTCCTGAGCGGCCTTATCTTAATGGTTGTGAGCCTTCCTGAGAAGAGTTATTTGTTGTTTTCCTTAATTTTATATGATTTAAATGGTTTTTTTTATTTTTATTTTATTTTATTTCAGAGTATTATGGGGTACGAACATTTTGGTTACATAAATTGCTTTACATAGTTTGAGTCAAAGTTATAAGTGTGCCCATTATCCAGATAGCGTGTATTGTACCCATTAGGTGTGAATTTACTCAACTCCCTCCCCCTTCCCACCTGTTTGGTTAATAAACATTTTTAAATATCTTCAGGCTCCATGCATTTGTAAAACACCTATGAAGATATAAACTCGTAGGACATTTTCAATGACCATTCTTAATATTCCTTTATCTCACTCTCTTCTGAACTTCTGTTTCTTTCCTAATTCTACCAGAAAACATAATTTTACAAGGATTCAACAGAAAGCAGTGGATGACTTAGGGTATGATAAGATGAAGAAGAATCTTTGAAAACTCTAAAATGGGAATAGGAACCAGAAAGGAAGAAAGACAAGGTACCCAGAATCAAAACACAATACACCTGTTTTTTCTGTCCATCCAGGATTTTTGCTTAGGCAAGTATATTCTGAAACACTGACTATGTTTTAGTTTAGCAAAACAGATAGTTCATTCTTGGAAAACTGGCAGTCCAAACTTGCAGGAACCACACAGTTACCTGCTTTTGTGAGAAGCTGCATTCTCCAAAGATATGGCATAGAGGAAGATAAGCGAACTCAGGCTCCCTGAGAGCCTAATCACATAACTGACTTAGAGGCAACTTTGAAAGCTGCCAAGGAAACTGTTTGAAAAGCCTGCCAGTGAGTCAGATCCTGCTGCTAGCGAAAGGTCTTTCAAAGGCTGGCATCTGGGTTCTGTGATTGCCATTCAGAAAAGGCTGCAGAGATTTCATGCTTTATCTCTGGTGATCATGTGCTCGGGGCATTACCACATTATTTGGACTGTGATGACTGTTGTCTTGATTGACAATGAAAACCTGTCTTGTGATTTCACTTCTGAATAAGACTTTGTTAAGCTGTCTTTTTTATTTATTTACCATTCTGCTTTGACTTCAGCCTGTGTTTTCTCTGTGCTATGAATTGACTAAGATCTCTCTTTTTCACAAAATAGGGAGGTAAAGCTAAAAACCTAGCTTTTTGTATAGTTGTGGCTAGTAAATCTCATAAACAATAAACTTCACATCCTCTCTGTTTTAAACATTGTTTTAGGAAAGCTCTTTTGTCAATGAAAGATCCTCACATTTTTTTCATTCAGAAATTTCTTAAATTCACCTTCAAAAAACAACCAGTATCATGTAGCTACTAGTCATATTTTAAGTTATAAAAAAGCCTGTCGCATTTCCTACCCCACCCCCTGCCACCACAACGCTCTCAACCACATTCCATGGTTGATGTGGTCTCTCATGGAAAGTGTTAAATCAGTAACAAAAGTATTCACACAGCTATTTTAGAAAAGCTGTTGTTCTAATCTATCACAGGCTTGACTAAGGAAGTCACCTGTGCTGCATTTTCCCAGTCAATGCTCATTCACCCACCATGGAATAACCTTGCCGGCAACTCAATCCACTCCCTCGCATATCTTACTACCTTCACCTTTTTTCACCTCTCCTTTAACGATTCCTGCTAACAGCATCCTCTGCAATTGCATATAGTCAGTTAGACAATTGCATATACTTGGAATCCCCTCACAGCAGGTGCTACCATCCTCCTGCAAGTGTATGTGCCGTTAACTGCTCAATCTTTATTCTGTCTTCTTCCTCCTAGGTTTCGCTTTTGTCGTTGGCTATAGATCATCCTCCTCTCCCAACTCTATGATTTTAATCCATTGTATAAAAGCAATTATGATCTCGGTATTAGCTACTTTGTTATTAGTCTTACTAGTTTGCGGCTTCTGTAATGATCTTCATGAAAGTATACAAAATTCAGTATAAAACCAATGTATGAAATTGAGAAAATGCCACCTGAATACTGGCATTTTTCTGAAGTCCATTCATTTCGTGATTGAGAGTATAATTATTGTACACAGAACTATAGAGTAGTAGTAAACAGATCTTGAAAGAATTACTGATTGCTAAGGTATTTTACCAATTGATATCTGAATATATAGAACTATAGCCACGGGAAGTCTAAATATGATAGCTGCAGGTGTTTATCTTTTTAAAATTATTTGAAATAATAACTGAAGTTTTTACTCATATGTAAAGGAGAAATAAGACTGGAGATGAGGTTGTTGCCATCCTTAATTAAAATCCTTCATATTCTGGCCTCTGTGGCTTGGCAATTAATAGCTGGACCACTTAGCCCTGAAGCAAAGCCTGCTAGATGATAAGCTACACCCATTTTCAAAGAGCATCTAGCCAAACTTTCCATCTGGGGGGTCAGCTGATTAGGGAAGCTGATTAACATATACAACAATGGAGGAAATGCATACCTACTATTTAGTTTAACCCAATTTCTAATTCTTATAATATAAACAAATGGTCAAGGATAATTAGACAAAAGAGAAAAATCAACAGCAAAGAACAGAAAGACAGAATAGCTAATCTAAATGACTAACAATTTCAAAGGTAAGTTAAGAATTAGGAAAGAATATAAAAATTCTTATTGATATGCACAAATTTATAAAGTAAGAATCAAATTCTATAAATAGTTGACATTCAGCGACCAGGAAAAAACCCTTTGAAATCGAAAAATGTATACATACACATAATACATACAGAAATATAAATCTGGAAGAATGCAGAATGCAAAGACTGAAAAAAGAGGTAGAAAATATAGTTGTTAAAAATGTCAGAAAAATAGAGGGATATATTTGAGTTAATTTCTCATTGTTGAAGAGAAATGAAATTCTTCAGATTACATGGACTTCCAAGGGCCTGTAGAATAAATGAAGAGAGACCTATTTGTTGAGAAAACCAGGGAAACATGACCTGTCACCTGTAAGTGTACAAGTATTCAATTGGCACTAGACTTTGATCATTAATTGGAATGATTGAAGACAAAGAAGCAATGTCCTCTGAATTTTAGTGGAAATAATCATATACCAAAATTTTCAGCCACTTATCATTAAAAGTATAAGGCACATTGAAGGCATTTTCAGACAAGAAAACAGAAAAATTATCTCAGTCATTCTTTCTGAGAAACTTATTTGAGGTTGTACTTCAGCAACATTATGGGAGAAACTAAGAGGAAAACGAGTAATAGTGCAATTATTCTAGGACTACTAAGAAAAGTATACTAGAATGGCAGTTCTGCAATGAGCCTAAAATAAAAGAGCCACAAGTAATAATAATAATAATAATACTAGATAACACTAATTACAGCTTATTTTGTGCAAAGCATTGAATACATTAGAAGGCACTGTTCTAAGTTGACTTACATAAACTGAATCCCTTTCATCAGTCCCAAGAGCTAAGATTATTATTATCAACATTTTACAATGAGAGAAACCAAGACACATGCATAACTCAGATGACTTTCCCAAGTGGTAGAGCTGAATTCAAGCCCAGTCTGGCTTCTGAGTCTGTAGGCAGTCAGTGGTTCTGGGGGAAAAACAATGTCTTTAAGAAGATTGGTGATTTCATTAAGAAGGTAGGTGCTACTTCTCTCAATAAGAAAACAATGAAAGATAACTAGATCATTTCTGGAAAAAAGCATGCATGGTCTTTGAATGAAGAGGAATCTAATTTGACATGTTGGTACACTGCATAGACCTCAGTTGGTTTCTGAATTGGCTTGAGAAATTAAAGACGGTCTGTCTCATTTTTTTCCCCTAGCTCTCCTGCTTTTTCAAAAAAACCAAGTTAAGCCTTCTTTACACAAATTATTTAAAATGGAATCAAGGCTTATTTATCTGTGGTGTTGTGAACATAAAGGAAAAAAAGTAAGACAGCTCAAATGTCACATTAAATCTCTGTCCTTAATCTCAACATAAGAGCTTTTCTTGTTTGAGGATTGTTGTCTCAGCATGAATATGTCGGGAGATAAAAAGTGATAGTCACTCCTTTTGAACCGTGGTTAGACAGATTCTGGCCACTGTTTCGACTTAGTAGCTTTTTCTCAAGTGCAAAGTTGTAAGAGAGAGAGATGCGTATTAATGAACCCACTAATGTGGCAAGCTGTGCCCCAAGAGCCATGCTTTCTCCTTCCTCTTAGAGTGCACTAAGGAGCCTTAATCCACCAGCAAACAAGGGTCCTCGCAAGTGCCTCAGAAACAAATAAATTCCTGATTGGTTTCTTTTTTTCCAGTACTACTATACCAGAAAGGGAAGGGAGAATCAGAAGGACAGGTGGGATGCTCCTATTTCATTGCCTTATTCTCTCCGAACCCAGGCTGAAGAGGAAGCATCCCATTTTTCTTAATTGCCTTTTCTGTTTTATGGAGACAAGCACAGTTTTAGCAGAAGTCAAAACATTTTATCTGGATAGTTTATTTTGATTATTATAAAATTATAAAATTTTGCTTTTCATTCCTAAGAGGAAGTTTATAGCTATTTGTCTATTCATTGTGGAAGAAATCCCATACATAGGCAAACATACCTACTTTAACTTTTTGTCTTCCAAGCAATGCCCTATAGGAAAGACATACAGTCATGTTCTTATGCAAGGCATTTGGGTAAAAACCTATTTTTTTTTTTTTTAGCCATTTTTCATAATAATACATTTTTGGTCAGTTTAAAATAGAATTTTCAAGCACAAAAAAGCTGGATTCCAAATTCTTACCTGGGCAACAATTTAAATTAATGTAAATTTCTTTAAGGCAAAGCTATAAAAAGATTCAGGGAATACAAGAATCTGAGAATTAGGGCTTGTAACAAAATTGGTAGAGAAGAAGGATTTATGTATAATTTATGTAGTTGTATATAATATACATTATATAAATACTAAAGAGAGTACTGAGTCTTGGTTTGTGTCACAGTCTTATCATTTAAAAAAAAATTTGTCTTGATTATTTCATTTAAGCTCATGGTCTTAATCCCCTTGCTTTTAAAATGGTGATAATGCGTGTTCCACCAGCTCATGACATAGTTACAAGGATGATAATTAGTTCTCAAATGCTTCTATAACTGCTAAACATTGTATAAAGATAAGTTTCAATATCATTATTTATTTATGAGAATATTTGGGTGTAATATTTCTTCTGAAATTTTGATCTTCAGATGATAGGTCTTCTGACACCATTCGGATAGACTCAATGTATCAGACTGCAGAGGGAAGGCAAAGTGTTCAAAATACTCTGTTAATTATTCATAGTCTGTATTAGTAAAAAGTTTAATTTTTGTATAAAAATTTAAGTGAAATTGGTGAAATTCCACTGTTACCTGCTTACGTTTGCATCTGCAGTCCTGTCTGTTTGCAATGGATTTGGTAAGTTGGCTAAATGGAGACGTACTACTTTGTTGAGTGCTGGAATAATTTCACGGCCTAAGAGAACTTGAGTGCCCTCTTTCTCTGTGAAACATATTTCTAAATTATTTTAGTGGCAATTTAGAGCACATACTGGATTTTGAAAGTGATCTAGGTTAAGTTGTTTAGTGAACAGTGAAATGCTTTTCCTTATCTTAAAAGCTTGCAATATCCTAGCTTCTATGTACAGGTGGCAGCCTTCTTTACTCAAGCCTGATGGCCAATTTCTCTCTTTATAGTTTCTATTCTCTAAGGACTCAGTGATGATTGTATTGCTTTCATTGAAGATTTTAACTCGGTTCCCTGTAAGTGCTATCTGAGAAACTGCTATTTTCCCCAAATTTTCTATTCTTATTCACTTGAAGGGACACTAGTATGTTTCAGTACACATCCCTTTGGCTTTTTGATTATGAGTTGATGAACACTTCAGATATATTCTTTATGATTAGATGTATCACTCTGTAATTAGAACTTAATATCATTATAGGAGTAGTGAGTGGCAACTGAACATTTTTTTTTTTGGATGTTTACTACACAAATGTAATGCAGATTTCAGTAGAAGGTTGAACAGAATATATAAATGAACTTTTATACAGAAGAGTTACCAGAAAAAGGTTTAGCTATTACAGATCGTCTATATAAATAATTTTCAATGGGATTCTATAATTGCTCTAGATAATTTTCCCAATTAACTTACATTAAATTTCAATTGTTTCTTGTGTTTCAGCATTTCTGAGGAGGATGTGGGGGTGCATATGTGTGCATAGGTAACCTTTGAAAAAAAGTATCATTTAGCTTCTGCCTTCAAATACAGAAAAGGAATGTAATATTATTTTCAATAAAAAATTATATTAGAGCTGCATTCTTTACAAAAATGGATAAATGTGTCATATTCAAAAGGCTCTATTATTGTACATCCAAGGAAGGAAGCCGTAGCCACAGGAAGAAGTTATTGTGCTATGTCACCAGCCATTTATTTTATCAAGTGTCTTTAAAATGTCTATCAGTTCAACCTGTTTGTCTGCATGCAGATCTCATGTATACAGTTGTGCTTTCTGGTAGTCATTCTTGTTTGAAGATTACACATTTTCTTCATAAATATACTCTCCTTACCTGTTTCCTCTTATCTTTGTGTGACTGATAAGGTATGTCACTTTTTTACCCATAAGACCATTAGAAATTATTTAATTCATATTAATGAATTTCTTATGGGAATTTATTAGATAAGCAACTCTCTAAAGGAAGATGACTTGTACATTTAATTAAATTTGAAAAGAAGTTATAAAATACATTTGCCAGATGAATTATTTTTCTTTATTACTAATTCCCTACTTCCTCACAAACATGTGTCACAACTTAAAATCAAGGACACTTAATCAAAGAGCCATTAAAATAGGAGCTAAATAATAAACCAATATTATGTCCTCTTTCTAAATTACATAAATATATTCTAGAAAAATAGCTTAGAGGCATGAAAATACTAGCAGTAGTTATTTCTGCATCACAGTAATGTTGACAATTTTACTTTTCCTCCCCATAATTTCTGCATTAAAAATGCTCAACAAGTATGATCAAGATGATATTTTAATAAATAAATATTAATACTATTTTAATTTAAAGTTTTAGTAAAGAAATTATTTTTGGAAAAAAACTCATCTAAACACTACAAAAAAATTATGGCTGCATCAAATCCTTGGTGTCTCCAACTCCGTGAATCACAGAAATCACACCATATTAAGATCAGACCGTGCAACTATTTTTTTTTAACAGATGAGTACAGTGGGTCTCAAAAATGTTAAAGGATTTTTCTAGTGTCTCAGTGACTGGATATATTAACAGGATTCCTAGCCTCTTAACAAGAGGCTTTAAACAATAAAATCATCCCCTCGTTAGGGGGAGATACTTTTGGAAATACTCCTACACCTTAAGTAAAGTTTTAAAAAATCATATTTCATGCGTTCCTTTATTTCTTTTCTTCTTAATTTTCTTTCTCAAATGAAAATATTCATTCTTGTCTCTATAACAAATGATAATACAGGAAATAGAGGAATCACACTGAATAAATTCTTATTTCTTCCACATGTTCTTATCCATTTCATTCTCTGGTTAAACAATTTTCCCAGGGCTTACTATGTATAAAGTAATGGGTAATAATTAAGTAATGCTGGATAATATGGGAGATAAAAGGTATGAGATTTGGAGATGTTGTTTAACTTTCTTTGCTTGCTAGCTAAAGCTCCCTTAAGCCTGGAATAGTGAAGTCCCATTCTCTTTTCTTGAACAGAGCTTGCCAAGGAAAAAAGCCAACACAGAAATGGTGAGCAGCGCTGAGAACTAGAGTGAGAGCTCCTGGTAGTATCATTTAACCACCTGAACCAAGATATGCTAAGAACCTGGACACTCCTGAACTTTCATATACTGGTTTTATGCATTTCCTATTGAGGGTTAATATGACAGATTTTGTTTTGTTTCGATCATTTTTATTTTAAAAAATTCTCGACTCATACAGGGACCTTATCATCAGCTTCTGTATTAGCCTTCTAGGACTGCTGAAACAAAGTGTCACAAATTGGGTGGGTTAAAAAACCAGAGATTTATTGTCTTACAGTTCTGAAGACTAGCAGTACAAGATCAAGGTGTCAGCAGGGTTTGTTCTTTCTGAGGGTTGTGAGGAAGAATCTGTCTCATGCCTCTTGCCTAGCTTCTGTTGGTTTGCTGCAATCTTTAGTTTGTAGGAGCATCACTCCAATCTCTGCCTTCATCTTCACATGGCATGCTCTCTTTGTAAGCCTGCCCCCAAATTTCCCCTTTTTATTGGTTTAGGGTTCACCTAATGACTTCATTTTAACTTGATTACCTCTGTAAAGACTGAATCTCTAAATAGAGATATGATTCAACATATTACAGCTTTCAGTTTGAGACTCAACTGGGATGAGCCCTTTTACCTTTTGAACGTTCAAAGAAGTAGAGTCTAGATCTTAGAATTGGTATTTCAACGTGAAGATATGAGACAATTCCCTTCTACTCTGACACTTATTAGAGAGTATCAGACTCTGTTACCCTGAGGGTTCCCTCTATAGTTTTTCTTCTACATTCTAGTTCTCATTTCCACATTGGCTACTCTCAGTTCACTGTTCCTTGCCATTGAGATTTGTTCTCCTGGCATTGTCAGTTCCAGATAGCTGCATTGCCTGCAAAAGTTCTGGACCCCACTGCTCAGTGAATCTCAGCAGCTTGCCTACCTGAGGCCACTACTGTGCTTTGGGGCCCTGTATCTGCTGTTGTATCACATGGGTATGGACTTTCTAAGAAATAAACTCTCTCTATCGAGGAGTACTATTTTTATTTATTTGTTTATTTTTATTTTGGCATATTACAGGGGTACAAATGTTTAAGTTACATATATTGCCTTTGCCCCACCCAAGTCAGAGCTTCAACAGTGTCCATCCCCCAGACAGTGCAGCTGCACCCGTTAGGTGTGCATATATCCATCCTCTCCTCCCCCCTTTCATCTGCCCGCCACCCAATAAATGCTACTACTATATGTGCACTTAAGTGTTCGTCGGTTAAGTCAGTTAATACCAATTTGATGGTGAGTACATGTGGTGCTTGTTTTTCCATTCTTGTGATAGTTCACTTAGTAGAATGGGTTCCAGCTCTATCCAGGTTAGTACAAAAGATGCTAGATCCCCATTGTTTTTTGTGGCTGAATAGAACTACATGGTATACATATACCACATTTTATTAATCCACTCAAGTATTGATAGGCACTTGGGTTGTTTCCACATCTTTGCAATTGTGAATTGTGTTGCTATAAACATTCGAGTGCAGATTTTTTTTTAAATATATAATGTCTTTTTTTCCTTTGGGTAGATGCCCAGTAATGGGATTGCTGGATCAAATGGTAGTTCTACTTGTAGCTCTTTGAGGTATCTCCATATTGCTTTCCACAGAGGTTGTACTAGTTTGCAGTCCCACCAGCAGTGTACGAGTGTTCCTATCTCTCTGCATCCACACCAACATTTGTTTTGGGACTTTTTGATAAAGGCCATTCTCACTGGAGATAAGTGATATCTCATTGTGGTTTTGACTTGCATTTCTTTGATGATTAGAGATGTTGAGCATTTTTTCATATGTTTGTTGGCCATTAGTCTATCTTCTTTTGAAAAGTTTCTGTTCATGTCCTTTGCCTACTTTTTGATAGGGTTGTTTGATTTTTTTCTTGTTGATTTTCCTGAGTTCTGTATAGATTCTAGTTATCAGCCCTTTATCAGATGTGTAGCATGTGAATATTTTCTCCCATTCTGTAGGTTATCTGTTTGCTCTCATGATTTCCTTGACTGTGCAGACCCTTTTTAATTTGATTAGGTCCCATTTATTTATTTTTGTTGCTGCTGTGATCACCTTTGGGTTCTTCTTCATAAATTTTTTGCCTATGCCAATGTCTATAAGAGTTTTTCCAACATTTTCTTCTAGAATTCTTATAGTTTCATGCCTTAGGTTTAAGTCTATTATCCACTGTGAGTTGATTTTTGTGAGAGGTGAAAGATGCGATCCTATTTCAGTCTTCTACATGTGGCTATCCAATTTCCCCTGCACCATTTATTGAATAAGGATTCTTTTCCCCAGTGTATGTTTTCATCTGCTTTAGTATGGAGAATCAAACAGAAATCACACCCCCAAAGGGGAACACCAGCTCTCTAGCAATGGATATCAACCAAAGGAGTACTATTTTAAACTTAATTCCCTTTCCCATGCAATCACCTCATAATTAGGGCTAGTTTGGTTTGACAATCTCTGCCTTCTCTGCTCTTTGATCAAGGGTAGTTTTGTGCTTCCCTTCTGCGCCATCCCTCATTCACCCCGTGTAAATGACTCTGCCATTTTGCAGGCAAATTTAGCAATTTCACTGCTTGACACAGCAGCAATTTCTCAGGCACCTGCCTGCAGGCAAAAATATGTCCCCTGTACCTAGTAGTCATTTTAGTTCTGGTTATAGGATCTAACATATATTTTCTTAGTGAAACTAACAAACACTTTCCTTCCTTCACTGTTCTGCTTTGAATTTATTATCTTGCTAAAGCTCATACAAACTAACCCTGTGTACATATAGTCAATTAAGCCCTTGAGTAAGAGTAATAGCACAGACAGAATGCCAACTATATGCCACAGACTCTGCAAAACACTTCACAGATCTTGCATTTTTAGTCCATAGATGATCGCTATGAAGGATGTACTAATGTTTATGTGTTTTGGGTGGAGGAATAGCTAGCATTTGTTGAAGGTTAACTATAAACAAGGCACAGTCCCATGCATTTCATATATATTAACTTAATTAAATCTTACAAAAAGCTTATGAGGTAGGTATTATTCGATTCAGTTCAGGTGTCTGCAGGAAAAAAAAATGGCTCAAACTTAGATAATACAGAGACAATAACAAAGAAACAATGCCGGGGCACCAGATCGGCAATTTTGGTAATATTTTTCATCTGAAGAGCCAAAGAGACTAGAAAGAAGACATGGGATGGAGCCAGGAAAGAGCTAGAGCCCCAGCGGGAGCCGGCATCATGGTGTAGGAGCCAGTTGGCAGATTTGGAAGGAATGAAGATGCTATCAAAGACATGAAGGAGAAAAGAAAGACAAATCATATCTCTTACAGACAGATTCTTGAAGCTGTGAACATCCCATTGACCAGAACTTAGCCTTGATTCCAGGACTAGATGCAAGAGAGTGTGGGGAATTCAAATGCCATTGTTAATTCTGCAGTCATGTACCTAAATAAATTCTGGGAAGAAAGGACATTGTAGGACAAAGGAGAGTTTCTGACATGCTACTCATCCAGGGAAACTGAAAATAGGATGTGGAAGAGTTTGGTACTTATTAGCTTTATCAATTCGGGGATCTATTTACTCTCTCTTTTAAAAAAGCTTGTTTTTTAAAACAAAACAACTTTAATTAACTTTACAATGATTCTTGATATGTTATTTGCTGATTTAATATGCTTTGAGGAAAATCAGAAGAAATTTGTTTTGAAATTCAATTTCTGCATACCAAACTATGCTAGCTAAGTGTGTCTTTCTTTAAGGATTAGAGGCAAATGCCTTTTATGAAAATGACTTTATGACTCCTATTGGTTATGGTACATGAGTAATTTTGTTTGATAGGATTAGATTCAGTATTAATCAATAGTCGTTTAATGAACACCGCAAAACTTACATAGGCTTGTATGTTGGTTGAATTAAAGTCTCAGAATTCAGAGTGTCTGGGTTCAATTGCTAAAACACCGTTACTAGAGCAGTAGCTCTCAAAGTGTGGTCGCCTGACCAGCAGCAGCATTAGCAAATTCTTGGGCCATACCCTGGGTCTGCTAAATCAGAGTTGGACCTAGGAAATTGTTTTAATAAATTTTCAAGGAAATTCTTATGCATGTTAAAAATAGAGAACTACTGGCCTAGATCAAGTTACTTGACCTTGCAGAATCTCAGTTCCATCCTCTGTCAGAAACAGTAACTATAACTACATTTTAGAATTGTTTGGAGAGCTAACAATGTAACATGGGGAAAGTCTTTAACATAAGGCTTGGCAAAGAGTAAAGGTGCAATAAATTTTAGCAGCTTATGTTTTCATTACAATTAGTAGTCTTTAGTTTAATCTTATTAAGTAAGAAAAGGAAGTATCTGTTTAGGAGACAGTAAAATGTAGTCTTTAAAGGCCCAGAAGTTACATTGCCTGGATTCCAACCTCAGCTCAACTCAGATCTGGGAACATTGCTAACCCTTTTTGTTTCTTTGTTTCCACATATGTAGAGTGGGAAGAAAGTCTCTAAATCATAAAGTTGCTGATAGAACAACTTCCTTTGACAGATAAAGTTTTGAATTTAAATGTTACCTACTATTATTTCCAAGCAATTGTGTTTGTCGTAATGAAGGAAACATGTTCGTTGTGTTAATTTAATACAGTACATTGTTGCTCTTATAGTGAATTAATTTCCTTCTTCTAATGCTTATTTAAATAATTCTATTTTGTTCTATCCTTTAAGAAAAACTCTTCCCTGGCCCCCTTCATAAGCCATTCTTCAAAATAAATACTTCTTATCCTTGTGTACTTTTCATTAGCTCCTAAGCACCTCTACCAGGTGAATTGAAGCTCAGGAAGGATAAAGAAGAGAAACTTCAAATAATTATAAATTTAAAAAGCATATCTGTTCATTTTAAGGGCTCAGAACAATCCTTAACCATTTTTTAAAAAAAATCTACTTAATTTCCTTTCATAGGTAACGCGTACTTATCTACAGATATGAACTTTCTGTGCTGAAGAAAATCAAGGTGCCTACATAAAATACTTTCCCAAATCCTGAAAGCAAATTTAACATTTCATGTCACTTTCAAAGTTTCTCTCATTTCAACAAGAGCCACTCATGTTGTCTGGGTTGATTGGTAATTGAGTTTCTCAAGGAATATGTGACACATCGTGATGTACTGTAAAAGGATTTCAGAGTTATCCATTCCCAGACCCTTCATAATCCACTAAAAATATATTTCAGTGTCCTCTGACTATGCCTCAGGAGGCCCTACAACCTCATATTTCTTAATCTGATCTTATTTTCTGGTCATCAATTTGATTTCTCAGCAACTGCAGCCCTTGGTCTTCTTTGAATAGCCTCATGTCTATAAATCTTTATCTCCATTTTTCCAATTTTCCTGCTCGTCTATGTTGATCTTAACCCCTAAATTTTTATCACTTGTAGCCTGAATTACAGGTGACCTTTTCATTGCTATCGGTCAAGTTTCCACTTAATAAGGCTGGAATGGCCCTTGTCATTTGAAAAAAGAAAAATGAGCAGTCCTGAACAAAAAATGGGGAATAGAAATTCACAGGGGTGTTGAGGGGAAAGAGAGAGAAAAGAGAGAGGGAGAACAAAACAAAAGAGTTGAGGGCTTCGCCGTTTGTTTGTTTTTCCTTCTTGCTTAATCTATTCTGCTCCCTGTTTTAAATGAATGATTGTTAGCCGTTTCTGGAAAAATAGTTGGATAACTGAACCCCTAATGAATCACTGTAAATAAATTAAATACTTTATATGGTGAATTAGCTATTATTTGAGGAGAAAGAAACTCAACACATTTACTAGTGGCCTAAATGTATTTTTTTATAATAACAAAAAATGAATAACATATAATTTTGCACATTCTGTGTAATTTCCTTTAGGTACTTGTGCAAAGAATTTGCATTTAATAGTGCTTCAAAGAAGGTGACCATTTCCTTGCACAAAATATTTCTTATCTAATTTCTTTCAACTTTCATTGAATACAACAAATTTAATTATGATACTGGAGAGCACCTGATAAACATCCATCTTATAAACTAAGAGTTTCTTTTCAAGTGTCCATCTTCTCTCCTCCCAATTCTCTGATAAATATGTCAGATTTGCAATTCATTGTTCAATATGCATTTGGCAGACATTTCAGAGATTCTATAGCAACTGCTACAAAATAAACCACTGTTTCTATTATCTGTAAATTTGGGTCAAAAAAAATTTATAGATATGTGGCTGAAAGAGAAGTTCACCTTGGAATGATGATACTTCAATTTGTTTTTTTAAAGCTATGCTTATTATTGCCTAATATAAGAAACAATAACTTCTTAGAAATGTCAGGAGAAAATAAACCACATAATTCAGAACATTTTAACAACATGAAACAAAATGTTAGATTAAAATAATGACAACCAATACAACTTGGAAAGAAAATAGATTTTTGACTGTTTGTGAATCAAATGGAACAGGTAATTGAATTGCATATGCATTTAAAGGGCCTCGATTTGAATTCTTGTTCCACTGGTTACTTTAGATAGGAAGGCTCATTTTGCATAGACTTAATGAAGCGAGAAATATGGAAGAGTAATACACAGTATGATGTGTGTGTAACAGCCCCAGCAATGATCTTGTCCTTTCCTTTGCCCCCATTATGGCTAGGTTGCCTCTCTTGAGCAGTTTGGAAATGAAGTTACCGGGTGATTCTATTCAATGGACATTTATTGAGCAACTACCGTGTATCTAGGCTTAGTTAGGCTTTCTACATTAATAAAAATATCCTTAAAAATAACTCTCTAACAGTGCCAATTTGTAGCATTTGTTGAGGAAAATGACATATATTTATGAAACTCTTAAAGAATACAATATCTTTTAGTTTTAAATACTACAGTGTGTAGAATAATAAAAAAAATCAGAGCACTGTGACATGAAAGGAGTTAGAACAATATTATTCAAATCATGTTACAAGGTGTCTCTGTAAGAGAATCTATAACAAAAAATGTTCTATAATCAAATATGTGTGGGAAATGCTGAACACAATAATGTCTGGGAGATTCCACATGTGCTTTCACATAGTAAAGCCTTTGAGAATTGCTCTGGATAGTTAATCTTTTTATATTTGTAACTTAAACTACTGGTAGCAAAAATGGAATATGCTTGATATATATATCAATATATATTCATATATTGCCTGTTAAGCAAGACAATTCTAGAACTCAAAACAAAGAGAATGATTGTTTCCTGGGAAGACTCCTTGAATAATTAATCAAGACTCCATAAGCCCAAGATAAGAGATAGGATATATAGATGTAGATATATGCACACAAATATATTTAAATTATATATATATATACACATGTATCTATATATATATACACACACACATACAAATGTCATCAAAGAAAATGTCCATTATTAAAAACGATGAAAAAAACACACTGTCAATTAAACCATGACACATACTTTCTTATCTCAAAAATTTTACTTTATGCTTACTAAAAGATATGTTTCACATACTATTTCTGTGCATTTATATAACTATAAACTATAAGTAAAATAAATTGGTTAAGATTTCCCTGAAGAATTCTTCATATTTAGAGTTTAAACGTTGGAGTCTCTTTTTTTACATAGAGTCATAAATGTCCATGGTTTTTCACAAAATACCAACCTCTGTTCCACCAAGAGCATTGGGAGTACAGAATTTCTTACAATAATCTATAGAAGTGCTTAACGTCATTAGAAATGGTTCCTAGGGTGGCTTTGTGACTGAAGAGAGCTAGGCTGCTTTCTTCTTGCTTTATGAATACAGCTCAACCCTCTGCTTCACCTCATGCCTCACCTCATCTCGCAACCGTAGGGTTCCTAGGAAATAAAAGAGGTCTACGCTATTGTCCTTCTTACTCTCTTCTAAGTCACTGACACCCACTCTGCAAATTTTGATCTGATCTTGCACAGGTGCAGGCACTAGCAATCATTACCCCACCACAATTGTTAAGATGCATTTGATTTCAAGAGACAGTAATATATGGTGGAAGGTGGGGGAATATGCCTCAGAACTGTTAATAAGAAAGCACGTAATTTCTTTTAAAGATCAATTATGGTATTAGACTGGAGGCATTTTGCCACTCAGTGAGATATTCTGAAATCAGCACATGGGCAAAGAAAGGAATGATGGCAAATTTCCTTCAGTGAACTTTATCTCAACTCTTCTATTTTCTACCTAATGGCAAAGCTCTCCTCTTATGTGGGAATCAACTTGAGAGCAAAGCAGGAGACAATCTGTAAGAAATATGGAATGCTAAAACAATGATGAATTTCATGTATTTAAATATAAGTAATTTATTTTAGATATTCTCAATGCTCATTTCTAAGACTTATCATTAGATTCAAAAAAAAAAAAACAGAAAAAAAGGCTCATTTGAACATTATAGTACATTGTAGTTTAGTAATAACCAGTTTTTCAACTTATATAGTAAAAAAACAAGTGAGAAAATAAACCGTTAAAAATGAACACTAAAGCTCATTTAAACATTATATTGGCACACGTGTATTGAAATTAACAATATTTTGAATTTCCGAAGGCTATCTAATTATATTGGGTTAAATAAAAGGGGCTTCCAAGAAAATAAAAAATAAAATTTTCAACTTTTCAAATATTACTTTTTAAGTAATAAGCCTACTTCCCAGAAATAAAAATGTAACACGATAGCCAACTTCTAGGAAGATGCAGTAGATGAACTTTTCCATATTCCTCTCATTAAGTGCAACAGAAAACACTAGACACTATATATAAGACACTCCTGAGACAATGCTAAAAACTGGAGAAAAGAAGGTAGATTGGCTACGGACTTTGCAACCTGAAGAATGATGTAGTGGTGTGTCCCCGGGATTTTCTTCTTGCCTCGTATATCACAGAGTGAGAGCTGAAGAAGCTGACAGTGTGGAATTGCTAACAGATGCACACCAAAAGAGCACCAGGAAAGCCTGCTCTCACTAGCCAAAGGACCCAATAGGGCAGTCTAGCAAAACACAAAAATTATAAACAATAATACTCAAATCAAACACCGCACAAAAAAACCTGTGGGCCCACACCCCATCACTCCAGCAAAGGACAAGTGAGTAGTCTGGACTTCCACTCTCATGGAGTTGAAACGGTTTCCCCAAATACCCCATTGGGTTGGTGGCAAGGAAGGTAAAGTAGGGAACTAGGACCTTCATCCCTGACAGCCCCAAATGAGACACCCCCAATCACCCTCAATGTCAGTTGCAATCCTGTGGGGGTCTTAAACTTCCACCTCCATCAGGCAGTAAGGAGGTCCACCTCTTCCTTACAGGTGGGATGATGTCAAGAAGAGGCCTACTAGACCTTCTTAACTTCCATTTGCCCTTTTTTTCTCCACATCACAGGAGTCTGAGGACTGCCTCTCCTCCCAAGTTGCCTTCCTCTCCCCTGTCTCTAGTCCTACAAGCTCTCAAAACTCTGACTTTTATTTCCTCAGTAGCCAGGCCTGCATTTTGTCAAGTTGCGTACAACACTGATGTTAAACGTGAGTAGAGTGGTATGTACTTTCTCTCTGTGCTGCCTGTCATAGCGAAATTTATGTGTCAACTAGACTGGGCTAATGCATGCCCAGGTAAGGGTTAAAAACATTACTTCTGAGTGTATCTATGAGGGTGTTCCATAAGAGACTAGCGTTTGATTCGGTAGACTCAGTAGAGAAGATCTGCCCTCACCAAAGTCAGCAGAAATCATCCAATCCTTTAAGGCCCCAACTAGTACAAAAAGGCAAAAGGGTAAATTCTCTCTCTTTTTTCTTTAGCTGGGATATCCATCTTTTTATTTTCTTGGCCTAGGACATTGGAGCTCCTGGTTATCAATCCTTCAAACTCCTGGACTTACATTCTTTCAACGTTCATTTCCTCACTCCCACCCCATTCTCCGGCCTTAAACTGGGAGTTGTAAATTATTAATATATCACTGGCTTTCTTGTTTCTCCAGTTTGCAGATGTTATGTGAGATTTCTCACTTCCCATAAGCATGTGAGTCAATTCCCACATAAAATCTCTCTCTCTCTCTCTCTCTCTCTCTCTCTCTCTCCCCACACACACACACACACAATTAGTTTTGTTTCTCTGCAGAACCCTGACTAATACACTGCCTATTGCCAACTAGACTTTAGAAAGTTTTGTAACTTTGAAAAAGTACTTTGTAGATCAACCTTTATGACCTACAGTGGTATTTTAATGTTTTGAAAATGACTCTTCTCAAATGTCTTGCATTTTATTCAATGTCAGTGAAAATTTTTGAAATTTTGAAGCAACTGAGGGGAAAACTGGAGAATGAAAGCTGCATGCTAAGGAAAGCTGAGTGGAAGGCTTAAAGGAAATTGAATTTTGATAGCTCCACGAGACCCATCATGATTTGCCAATTTCTTATGTACAAAAAGAAAATAGACTGATTAGTGATTTAAGCCACCATTTGCTAAATTGTCTGTTACTTGTAGAAATATGCAATCTCAGTTGATGTACTTGACATTTTGCGTTTCATTCCCTTGTAGGAGTGTGACTTGTTAACAATGTTTCTCTCTTTAAGCTATTAAATTAAAGCAGTACATTAGATTTGAAAGTGTAATTCAGTTGTTCTGGTATTCAAGGGAACAGTAAGAATACGCTTTCTAGTGTGACCACCATTTTCCACACATGGAAGAATATGCAATGCAGTTAAATCAAAAGCGAGATGAAAGTCCTGAATCTTGAATCCATTTCAGAGGAGTGACATGGTGCATGTAAATGTGGCATTCCAAAAGAAACAATTCCATGGTAGCTTAGGCTCCATCTCTTGATGTCAGATTGATAATGTGACTCACCATCAATCAATTTCAACAAAACCAGGATATTCAGGGAGGAAACATATGGCCTGTTTCCCTCTGATTCTCAGTATTCCATTTGAAGAAATATATAAGTGAGGGACATTAGAGTTTCTTGATGTTGAAATATGGGTAAGTGGTTATTGTGGAAATGTCCATAGGATTAAAGAACCAAAAAACCTTGGAAACTTAAGTTAAAGGAAAGTATAAATCAATTTATTGTGAGTTTAAAATCTTAAAATATTTCTTCATTATTTCACAAATTATTGTTGCCATGAAACATCCGCAATCCCTTAGGACAATCATGTTCCTTAGGAAAACTCGCTGAAAATACTGCTTCATGTTTTGTACTTTTCCTTGACAGAGAAATCACTGGGCTTCTCATTTGTTAGGTGGTGCTGGGTTCAATAAATGTCACATTCTATAATGTCATGTGTTTGTTTTCTTCACAACATTTATCATCTTCTGAATTTAGGCATATTTCTATACTTGTTTATTTCTGACAAATGGAATGCTAATTTTGAGAGAGCAGAGATTACATCTATCTTGTTCATCCCTGATTTCCCAAATCTTAACATGTAGTAGGTTCAAAATTCATTTGTTGAAAAATGGAGGCATGAATTATTAAGCAAAAATGAAAGTCAGAATTTATGACTTGCCATTAATTTCAAAAATAAATGTATAGCTTCAAAATTACTGTGAAGTGACTTGAAAAATTACTTGAGATCCTGACCTACCAGGGACTATTATAAGAGCTTATGGAATCATGCTGGCATAAGAATTGGAATTTTCCTGCTGAGTGACCACCGAAATCTTTGAATATGCTTTTTAAAGATGTTCTAAATGTTTTAATAATATTTTTGATTCTTCTATGTGGTTTCAAGAAACTTAATAAGTTACCTGGATTTAGTGAAGAAAAGAATGTTGTTACAGTGGCCAAATATATCTCAGCTGCAAAGCTATGTACACAAAGAGACTTACAGGACTGCAAGTGACAGTATCACAGAAAACAGTGGTTGACTGATTTTTTCCAAAATCATCTAAAGCCATGCATCTGTCTTTTGAACAGTGGTTTTCAAATACATTATACAACTTTTTAGTAAAATACTTTTATTGTTATTTGAAAACCCATGGTATTTCTGACAAGTTCCAAAGACAAATCTATTCAAGCTAGAATTGAAAAAATAAATATGATTTTACAGGCTACATATAGCCACAGATACAAAAACATTAACCAATAAAGAATTGCTCCTTTGTTAGGGAGAAAATTGTAATTATTCTTTAACATTGGTTAACAGAAAGTTATTTTTGTGCTCCTCTGTCCAATTGAGATTTACGGCTTGTAAATGGATTCTCATGTGGATACTTTCTCCAGTCAGACACCTTGGATGTTATATGTCCATATTAGAAAATCATTGTTCCCAAACAATGAGGCTTCTTTTAAACGGGAGTCTAAATAATTTAGCAAACTCCATATCTGATCATTACGTACTTTCTGTTACTTCTAAACGTTCTTTAGCTACTACAGTCATGAGCTGACAATGCTTGAGAAAGTTAATGTAAATCAATCTTGCTCGTTTCTTCAAATTGCTTTAATTGTGGTGGGATACTGAGCTTTCATACAGCGTTCATAGTAAATATAAACAGCTTTTCCATGAGTTATTCCTCATATGCACAAGTGTCTGTTTAGTAATAAAATTTGCTGGATGCTGAATGACTTAAAAAATATATTACTTACAGTTCTACCAATGGACCTGAAATTATCACCATTAAAGCCCACCTTTGACGTTTGATTTATATAGCATTTCCCTGAGTTCTGTGTTAAAATCCCTACATATCACTTTGGGAAGGATAACCTTTTAAACCAGTATTTAGGAAATTATGGCCCACTGGCCAAACATGGCCCATTGCCTATTCTTGTACATAAAGTTTCAGTGGAGCACAGTCATGTCTATTTATTTACATTTTGCCTACAGCTACTTTTGTGTCACAAGGCAGAGTTGAGCAGCTGCAACAGAGACCGTATGGCCTAAAAAGTGAAAATATTTACTGTCTGGCCCCCCATAGAAAAAGTTGGTGACTCCATATTAAACTATTATTGACAACTATCTACAACCTTAACTCCGCTTATTAGATTGAATATGTAACACTTTGTAGAGAAGAAGACAATCAAGAATATAAAAAAACAATACCCACTTCCTGTGGCACTGGATGCTGTAGTTGGGAGTCCTAGGGGGCACTCGAGGCACAGGCTATCTCAGAGGCAAAAGTGAAGAAGAAGAGTCGAAATCAATGAGAGTAGACCAAAAATCGGCTTCAACTCCTCATTCACTTTGCTAATCAGGGCAAAAAAACAAACGGATAAAGTTTTTTTTTTATTTTTTATTTTTCTTAATGCAAGTTTTTAGTAAGTTTCTATCTAAGTCACTTTAAATTACTATGGCTGTGTAGTGGGTCCCTAATTACACACACATTGGTTCAATATCAAGAACAACAGCAAAAAGATATCAAAAGGATTACAGTTTGGTTTTCTGCTGGATAAAATAAGATACAAAAAACAAATTTTAAAGAGAAATTAAACTACCGTTGTTTGATGCTTGAGCCATCACACATTTTATTAGCTTGCCCATATTCATAAAAATTTTAAGTTAAAGAACAGCTTTAGTTTTATAGCATCTTAATAAGCAATCCAACACACTTTAATTAGTTTTATCATAAAATTTAATAATACACAAGAATAGCATTTTCTGATATTATCAACACGTAAAAACACAAGAAAAGCAAGTTCAGATATGTAGTTTCATTGCAAATTCTCAAACTCGAGTCCAAATATCAGCAAGGAATTTACATCTTTTTAGGGTGGGGAAATGTAGACATCCATTTATAATTAAGAGGTATTTTGTATCAAATATATAGAGAGAAAAACTTCAATTTCCTGTCTACCTCCTGGAAAAAGAAAAGGCAAATTCAAAAATCAAAAGCAACAAACCAGCGATGTATAAGTCAAACATTTTTTAGATTGTAGGCTAAATGCCCTGGCATTGAGTCCGATATCATATCACAGGCATGCCACTAGGACAAGTGCAGCCACATGTGCTGTGACCTAGAGGGAAGAGGAAACGGCTACAGTGGTTAGCCAGCAAATGCTTCCATAGAACATCCGCTTTCAGCCAAGATGGATGTGTCATACAGATGGATTTAAAATCATACCTTAAACAACTATAAACTGGTTAAATATTTCTAATAGCAATTTAAAGATAGTGGATGATAAGCAGTGTAGAATAGTTACTCCTGGGGGTGGGGATGGATGAGCCCTATAATTGTCTTAGCTTACTAAATTGAGAGAATTTTCTTTACATAAAGCTGGGATCCTCAAAGATCTTTACACTGAGAATGAGATATGCAGGTCATAGGGTATGCATATGCTGAGCTATAGCTGATCCTGCAAAACAGTTTTACAAAGAGGTTGTAAAAATTTACACTCTAACTTCAACTTTCAACATTGTATGAAATTATTTTCCATTTTTTTCATTTTAACCTTTTTAGGGATGTAATAGTATCTTATCATGGTTTTGATTTGCATTGCCCTAATGACTAATATCTCTAAGAATCTTTCCAAACGTGTACTGGTTATTTGAATATCTTTTGGGGGGCAGGGGTATAGAATCTCTAAGTCCTTTACATTATTTTCCTCTTGGTTTGACTTATTTTTTTCCTAATGATTTTCAGGAATTTCTGTGTATTCTAGACCTGAGTTACTCGTATTTTGTATTATAAATATCTCCTCCCACTCTCTGACTTGCCTTTCACTCTTTTAATGGGATCTTTTGAGTGACGGAAGTTTGTAATTTTAATAACATCCAATTTGTCCTGTTTGTTAATGCTTAATACTTTTTATGTTCTGTTCAAGAAATGTTTACCTATTCACATAGTGATGAATTTTAAAACAACCAGACAGAAATTAGTAAGGATACAGAAAAATTCAGCAATAATCAATAAGTTGATCTGTTACATTAGTATAGAACTCTATACCAAGTGACGAGAGAAAACATGTATTTTTTAAAGCATTTATTGTTTGGGTCTCTTTAATAACACCTGGGCAAACACAGACAATACAAATCAATATGTGTCAATATTGTTTGAATTTTCATGCACTTCTCATAGTGCTACAAGCTCATTAGGAACATTATTATAGCAAGTTATAGCATGTGATAGTTTTATTAAGTGTTTTGCTCATGTATAACCTGGATTGCCACCTTTTTCACTGCCAGGACACTACTGGTATCCTCCCACATCCATGACATCAGGATTGGTTTATAATCCTGCAGTTATAAAAACATCCAAAATCTCACTGGGTTAACCCACAAAAAAAAAATGTATTTCATGCTGGTGCTACATAGTCACGCAATTAAGCATTGCATTATAGACACGTAGGGTTACAGGACATTATAAGCTTCGTGTCAACTGGAAAGACCTAGCAATATCTGTTAAGTAGTACCACATATATAGAACCCTTATAAAAATTTACCGAGCAATAGGTTACACACCATATATATTCAGTAAACTAGGTTGCATAGAATTATATGCCTTGGGATAGTCTCGCTTGGGTTGAATATGCTTGGTGATCTTTGACTTTTCTATACCTGGATATTTATATTATTCTTTATGTTTAGAAAGTTGTTATTATTTCTTTGAATAAGCTTTCTAGTTCTTCCTCAACTCTCTCTTGAAGGCCAATAACTTAGATTTGCCCTTTTGAGGTTATTTTCTAGATCTCGTAGGCAATTTTCCTTCCTTTGCAGCCTTTTTTCCCTCCTCCTTGTGTTTTCAAATAGCCTGTCTTTCAGCTCACTAATTCTTTCTTTTGCTTTATTAATTCTGCTGTGGAGACCCTCTGATGACCTTTTCGGTAGAGCCAATGTATTTCTTATTTTCAGGATTCCTGGAATTTTTTAAAAATTATTATTTTAATCTCTTTTTTAAATTTCTCATAAATTTCAGATTTTTTCTGTGTTCTTGGAGTTTGCTGAATTTCCTGAAAACTGTTATTTTGAATTCTTGACCTCATTCTTGAGCTCATATATCACCATCTTGTTAGGGTTGGTCACTGGCTGCTTGGTTTGTCCATTTGGAAAGGTCACGATTCTCTGTTTGCTGTTGTTTCATATGGACATATATCTATGTCTTCACATTGGAGGATTAGTTATTAATTCCAGTTTTTGCTGTCTGGGTTGGTTTTAGTTTTTGAATGTCTATGTGTTTAGGGGTTCTGTGCAGTTTGCCTGTCGATTTCCTTAGCTCTAGATCACTGCCTCCTTTTTGGCACTAGATGGTGCCTTAAGCCTAGGTTTTCTCCTGCTCTTGCAAAAGTTCAAAGAGCTGCCTATCCCAGGAGTGTGTGTGTGTGGAAGGGGAGTACCAAAGGAGATTTTCCAGCTGTGTGGGGAGGCTGGCTAGGGATTTGCATCCAGAGGAGCCATGGTACTCACCTCCTACATCCTACGGCATGGTGCTGCTGAACCACTTCTTTGATTTGGTATCTCCTTTGTCTAAGATGGAGAGCAGTCCCTGAGTTTTGTTGACTGGGGCTGCTAGCCCCACTTCTACTGTCTGTTCCTAGTTGCACTTAAGAGTCCCTCTCCCTACAAGTACTTGAGATGCTTCTCATGGGTTGAGACAGAAATGGCTTTCCTACATAGGAATCCAAGATAATGGGGGAGCTGGTTGTTCACCTTGATCTCAGATTTTCCAGGAGAGAAACCATGAGTCTGGGAGTGCTTTTCCATGTGGTGCCTAGCAGTTTGGGGGAAGGGTGTCACAGATAAAGAACCATTTATTGTACCTTCTGTGCGCAGTTCATTTCTCTGTGACTCCAAGGATCATCATAGCATCATTTTTGATCTCTGGGATATTGGTGGTGATAATCTTGGCCCTGGACAATTGTTTTGGTTTTCCATGGGACAGAAGGAAGCTGGATTACTTCTGCTTCACCATTTTGGTGTCATCACTCATGTGGGTCACATAAAATTGATCAAATTCAGTAAAATTTAAAAGTTAGAAATCAACAATAGAGTGTTAACACCCACTTCCCAATATATTTGAGTTAAAAATACTCAGGTAAAATCTTTCAAATAATTCATGGACCAAATAATGAGTTAAATAGAGATTGAAACATATCTAAAACTAAATATTTGTAACAATGAAAATACAGTGTGTCCAAACTTGTAAAATGTGGTAAAGCTGTTTAGTGTTAAATGCTTATATCAGAAAATAATATTGAAAATTAATGAACTTTCTAATTCAAGAAATCAGAAAAAAGAAGAGAGAATAAACCTAAAGAAGGTAAATAGAATAAACAAAATTAAAAATAAGAGCAAAAATTAATTATACAGATTTAAACATCAAAATATTTTATTTAAAAAATAAAAACTAAAAGTTTTGGCTAAATTAGCAAGTGATGAGATTGATTATTGATTGAATAAAGTCATAAATGTGAAAAGAAAACCTAAAAACTTTTTTCAAAAAAGAGGTGAAGGATGTGTGTATGATGTTAGGGGAGGAAAATGATTTTCCTCAAGAAACAAGAACCAAAAAGCAAATAAAATATTTGCAAATATAATTACATTAAAATGAAAACTCTAGATGGTGAAATACACAAAAAAGTGAAAAGACAAGCCACAATGCACCATACTAAAATATAATTAGTTTCAATAATTTACATAAGTCTTTGAAATCAGTAAGAAAAATAAAAACGACTCAAGAGAAAACTTGGAAAAATTATAAACATTCAAGTGCACACAGGAGTAAACAAAATTGTTCAATATACTAAGAGATGCTCAATCTCAGCAGTAATCACGGAAATGTAAATCAAAACTAAAATGGAAAACAATTTAATATTGTCTCAATTGGCAAATAGATCCGATAGTACCAAGGGAGATTATGGGTAAAAAGGAACCCAGCAATTCTACTAAGTATAGATCATGGAGAAACTCTTGTACAAGTGCCCAAGCTGACAAATAGAAACATGCTTATTACAATATTATTTTACAATAGAATAAAAATTAAAATGTCATCTGTATGAAAGCTAATAAACATGCAATGAGCTACTACATCATATTTAAAATAGATGAATTATGTCTATTGGCATCAATATAGATACATCTCAAAAACAATTTTGTAAAAATAAAAAAAGAGGAAAGAACATGATACAACTATGATAACATTTATGCAGATTTAAACTCTTTAAATAGTAATTTAATATTG
This sequence comes from Indri indri, assembly GCA_004363605.1. Taxonomy (NCBI): domain Eukaryota; kingdom Metazoa; phylum Chordata; class Mammalia; order Primates; family Indriidae; genus Indri; species Indri indri. The sequence goes on from RJWJ010004522.1 coordinate 43,950, forward strand.
TTTATGCACACATATAAATCTAGTTAAACACAAAAACATGCCTGAGAATGATACATAGCATCTTCAGGGTAGAACTTAATTTGAAGGTAGTAATATGAAGAATTGGATAGCGTAACTCACGTATCCTTAAGTTTTTATTTTAAAAGAAAAAAAGATCTGATTATTAAATATGGTACGTTATAATTTGTTAAATCAAACCTCAGTGGTAATAAAGTGTCAGTTTTATTATTATAATATTTCCATATTTTATATTTCACATGTTTTAAAATTTTAGTTTTAATAATGATAAAATACATATCAGAAATTTTCAAAATATTCATACTGTTAATCAAATAATTTCATTCTTGGAAATTTATTCTAAAATGTGTTCAGCAGAAAAAAGAAGCAAAACATATGAAAAGAATATATATGTATTTCTTGAAAGTCTAAATGTAAGAGTGTAAATTATAAATCACCTATATGTTTAACAGTAGAGGGACAGTTAAGGAAATTGTGATACATGTATATAAACTCAACAGATTATTGTGCACTGTATTTTGTTAAAGCAATGTAAAAACATGAGAAAATATTTAACATGTAATCTTTTTTGATTGAAGTTTAATTTTTTTATCTATACATAATACTTGCATATATTTATGGGGTACATGTGATATTTTGTTACATGCATGGAATGTATAATGATCAAGTCAGGGTATTTAGGATATTCATCACCTCTAACATTTACCATTTCTATGTGCTGGAAATATTTTGAATCCTCCTTTCTAGCTTTTTTGAAATATACAGTATATTGTTTCTAACTGTAGTCACCCTACTCTGCTACGGAAAATGAGAACTTATTCTTTCTATCTAAGTGTGTGTTTCTACCCATTATCCTACCTCTCTTTATCCCCCTTGCCCCTGACATACACTCTTCCCAGTTTCTGGAAACCATCATCCTACTCTCTACCTCACCGAGAACAACTTTTGTAGTTCCCACATATGAGTGAGAACATATGAAATTTATCTTTCTGCACCTGCTTATTTCACTTAACATAACGGACTATAGTTCCATCTCTGTTGCTTCAAATGACAGGATTTCATTCTTTTTTATGGCCAAATAGCATTCTATTTATTGTGTATATATACCACCTTTTCTTTATCCATTCATTCATTCATGGACACTTAGGTTGATTTCATACTATTGTGAATAGTGCTGCAATAAACATAAAGGTGCAGGTATCCCTTTGACATACTTATTTTTGTTTCCTTTAGATAAATACCCAGTAGTAGGATTGCTGGATCATATGGTAATTCTATTTTTAGCTTTTTGGGACATCTCCATACTCTTCTCTGCAATAGCTGTACCAATTTACATTCCCACCAACACCGTATAAGAGTTCCTTTTTTTCCACATCCACACCAGCAGCTTTACTTTATTGTCTTTCTGATAACAGCCATTCTAACTTGGGTAAGATGATATCTCTTTGTGGTTTTGACTTGCATTTCTTTCCCTGATGATCAGTGATCTTGAGCCTTTTTTCATATACCTATTGGCCACTTGTATGTCGTCTTTTGAGAAATGTTTATTCATGCCCTTTGCCTATTTTTAATGGGATTATTTAGTTTTTTGCTGTTATGTTGTTTGTGTTCCTTATATATTCTGGATGTTATTCTCTTGTCAGATAAATATAATCTTATTACAGTAAGAGTACAAAATACCATGGTTGCTATTATAAGAAACTATAAATCCATGTAGACAAAAATGAAAACAATTGTGTTTAAATTAGGAAAAATAAGTTAGAAATATAATGATTACCAAGAAATATCCCGAAACTGCCAGTGAAGGAAAATGAGTGGAATATTAGTTTCAGGGCAATGATAGTCCAGTGTTAACTAGATGGAAATGAAGTGTTTGAACTGCAAAACTGATCTAGTCCAAAAGCCTAGTGCAGATCTAGGTCTGGTGACAGACTCTGCCATAAAATTTGCTGCCACTCTCCCAAGCACAGTTTATTCCACAGACAGTAAAGAGATCTACTTTCTTTGCTCCCCATCCTAAACACAAGTGTAAATAATATAATCATCTTCACATTCACACAGGAAGAATAACTCCTTTGGCTTCCTGCCCACATTATAGTTAAATGCCAGAAGTTGGCAGATGACTCTGGTACAATGGTTTCTATTGCTATATTCAGAGCACCTGAAATGGAAACAAACCTTTTATTTTAACAAAGAAACTAAAAAGATAAAAATAGAGTAGAAAGTGGAGTTAAAATTGATATATCTCACAGATGTTTTTGTTATTTCAAATCCATGAAATATTTTAAAAAGCTGGAGAAACATTAATAACATTTAAAGGAACTATGAAGTTGATTTGATTTTATACAATTCCAAGTGGTAGTTTTAAATAAGCCTTCCTGTTTCAAGTAAATTACCTTGAGCAGAGCTCTTTATGAAATAACGTGCCATTTACTGAAAGCCTGTCTTGGTGTTCTGCTCAGTTAGTGAATGCCTTCCATTAAGGTTGGACCAATTACAGAGCAAAAATGCTGTTTAAATTTTTTTTCTTTCTTCAGACACAAAGGTCAAATGTCTGGAAAACTTTTGTTTGGGTGGATTGAGTTTTCTTTTTGTTTCAAATGTGACTCTATACCTACATTTCTTGGGATGCTCCCATCTCTTAGAGCAGGGTTTTGAAGCTCATGGCATTCATTGTTACATCCCTTTTCATGCTACAGCTGAGCAAGTGATGGATTAGTTGCAAGGATTTCTGCATAATATAGTATAAATTACTCCTCTAACTAGTGGCATGTTGGTAGTAACAAATAAATTTCCCCAATTGCTGGATTTGCTTCAATTTGCAAATTTAATTTAGAAGAGCAATAGCTAATCAATGTCCATCTTTTTATTACACAGATGACATATTAATTCTTATTGATAGATTTTTAGTGTAGTTTTATACTAACTGCAGATGATGTTGTTGCTTTTGACATCTATTTGGCTACAGTATTTCTGACCAGAATATTTTACAGTGTTCTGATCATACTTATATGGTGATTTTATGTATTCCAGTGAATTACAGATTTACATTTCCTATTTGGATACTACCTTCAGTATCTTGAAGTAATGAACTTTTCATAAATCCTATCTGAGAGGAGACAAAAACAATAATGAATAAAAGTGTCAATACATTTAATATTCTTGATTAGAGGTTAGCATTTCTATTGAGATGTGATTCCCAAGAGGTTAGCATTTCTATTGAGATGTGATTCCCAAGAGGTTAGCATTTCCATTTTCATAAATATAAATTAGAACAGCAAGAGTAGAGACACACTAAATGAACTCTGCTGCAGCTCACTATTTTTCCATTACTGGTCTATTTTCTTACTTATTTGTGTACATTCAAACTCAATGTTTTTGCCAGAAATGGATAGTTAGATACTTAATTATTCAATACAGTTTCAAATTTGAGTTTAGGTTGCCATGATTGCCAATTTCTAAAGATAACTTTGCAAAGGCCCTTGAGAAATATGATTTTAAACTGTACTGTCTCTGGGTGAAATGTGATTTTATTGATTTTAGTCAACTCCCTCTTCCTGTTGCTAATGGAGTAGAGTGATGACAGAGATAATCCACAACACCAGGCATAATCCTATGTCAGATAGATTTGATCTGAAGAACATCATATTTCCTAAAGCAGATCTACTTTTCAGGTTTGGCTTGGTTGGGGTTAACACTCAACTGTGTTGGTTTTCCCTAGTAGAGTGAAACTTGAATTATGCTCCCTTGGAAAGTGGAATTTGAACTATGTTGGGTGCCAGGGTAAGTGAGTCAGGCACTGCTATATATGTAGCTCATTGTTCACAAAATTGATGAGATGTATTTGCTCATAACTGAAAACAAACTATGTAAGTGTGGTTCTAAATAAATCACATGAAAATAATTTGTATTAATAATTTCATTGTTTTTAATTCATTTTAAAGTGTGTTCAGTTATTTCATCTGTACTTTTCAATAAATTAGTGAGGCCTAGTGTAGACTGTTAAAAAAAGAAACAATTTGAGAAAAACTTTAGTATATATAATGGCCATAAAACATCAATTTTTTGTGTATAATAATGCCCCTTTCCCCCCATAGAGTTATTCCAAAGATGATAATGGTAATGCTTACCAAATTATATGGCACTTTTAACATTTTATGTACTCTGAGAGTTTTATAATCCGACATAAAATTTACCTCTAGTTTTTCATGAGGCATAAAACTTATTTTAAATAAAGAAGTATAATTATTAAATAATTGATATGTGATCAACCAATTTGTGTGCCTACATATTTTCAGTTCCTTGACTTCAGAATCTATTGCTATTTCCTTCTTGCCCTCTTTAGGGTCTGCCTTTAACTTTTCCTTTTTGAGAAAATAACCTTACAAAGTGTTAAAGAAGTCTTGGAATTAATGTAAAGACTGTGGGAAAAGGTATCTAGGACTATGGCAAACAGTGGAACAGTTTCTTCCATGTAATATATATGCAGAAATACAAGGGAGGGGTATAATTGGATTCTTATAGTTACCTCTGGACTTTCATTTAATTTTTTAGGGTTATCCTTTCATTTGTTATGATTGACAAATTATATTATTAGAGTATATTCTACACTTTGTTCACTTTCACAGACATTTTGCTTTCTCCCTCATTTGATAATCTCTTTTATTGGCATCACTCTTTGTATATATCCACTAAATGGTATTTATGTATAATATTCCGTATCCACTGTTACTTAAGTACAAGAAAAGAAAGTCTTTACTCTTTTACAGTCCAGAAGAAATATTATTCTTCATTAAACTGCTCCATTTTGTAAATTTTTAAATAATTTTTTCTCCTGCTTTACTAATTTTCTGTTTTCCAAGTTTGTCTTTTTCTATGCATTCAAATTTGTTAATGTTTGTTTTTCTTCCCTATATCAGTCTTCATTTACTAAGAAAATTATAGCCACTACCAGTATTATGGAAATAGGTTGTTTAATTTAGGAACTAGAACTTATAAATTGGAAAAGCTGGGGGAGCAAAGGTCTGGAAGCCTGTATCAGAGGATTGAGGAAACAAGCACTAATATCAACCTGAAGCCAGAGCTGGTGAAGCAACTTAAGAAGACACTGTGTCTGGCTGTCATGACCACAGGGTGGGAGCTTGTGGAGAAGTCAGAAGCCACTGAGTCTGACTGCCACAAACTCTCAAGAACAAGGGCCTTTTTTTCACTCCTATCTTCTAAATTGTGTGAATTTCTCTGATTGACAACTCTAACCCAAAACCATACAGGGAATGGGATTCTGAGAAGTATAATTCCCTGCCTTAGAAGGGATTTATGGTGGTACCATGTTTACAACTGACAATCCTGCTTTCAGAGAAAAAAAAAAAATACAGGAAACATACAAACAAAAAATAAGTAAGAAACGCACAAAATCGCTTCTTATTTCTTATGGTGTATATTGGTGGATATTGCTAATGTCATCTAAGTTTTTGAAATAATAGTTATGAAGTTAATCATTCATCAGTCTTCATATTTATAAGAATATAATCAGATAATAACCAATCGTTCACCATTGTTTCTACATTTTAATTTGATTTAGAGTATTAATAAGTTGATCATTTAACATCAATACCCAAATTTAATGGGAATAGTCAGATAAGACAAATATTTACTTTGATATTTAAAAAGGTGCAAAAAACTATTTCCCAACTAGGGAATCTGGATTTCTGTCCTGATCGATGGTCAGGAGACATAGGGAGTGAATATAATTGTGAATCTGATTGGAAAGATACACTAATGTCCATGTTATGTAAAAACAAATGAGCTTGATCTTCCCTATGGATGGGGATGGAGAAGGAAAAACATTGCCAACATGATACGAAATGCCAGCATCTGTGTTGATCAGTTCCAGTAAAGTTAACACATCCAACACAGTAACTATAATTGGGGCATGCCCTAAGTAAATACATATTAGATTACTGTCATTTGAATTTTGCAAATATTAAATAGATAATTTGAATAGAAACATAATAAAGACCACCTCCCTTGAGTCCATCAATTTTTTTATACTGATGCTAATTTCTGCAAGTACTCAAAGCATACAGTATTACTTCTGATTTACTCTCTTGGGCTAGTGAAGATAGGGAGAAGTTTTAGAATCTTTCACTTGGTCATTCCTACCACACTCAAATCAAGTAATCAACATGAGATATGAGGCTGGGCACGGTGGCTCACGCCTGTAATCCTAGCACTCTGGGCGGCTGAGGCAGGTGGATCGTTTGAGCTCAGGAGATCGAGACCAGCCTAAGCAAGAACGAGACCCTGTCTCTGCTATAAATAGAAAGAAATTAGCCAAAACAGCTAAAAAAAAAATAGAAAATATTAGCCAGGCATGGTGGCACATGCCTGTAGTCCTAGCTACCCAGGAGGCTGAGGCAGTAGGATCGCTTGAGCCCAGGAGTTTGAGGTTTCTGTGAGCTAGGCTGATGCCACAGCACTCTAGCCTCGGCAATAGAGTGAGACTCTGTCTCAAAAAAAAAAATGAGATATGAGAGTTCTTCTAGATCACATGTATGTATTCCAATTATGCATTCAAGGACCAGAGGAATAACATCATGATCTTCCATAGATCTATTGGACCAACTGTCAGAAAGACTTGCAAAACTCCATTTATAACCTGTTATCAATAAACTCCATTCTAAAAAGCAAACTATGAAAAGGATTTTTGTTTATTGCTTGTTACATTGGTTGGTTTTTGTTTGTTTGGTTGGTTTCATTCTATCTCTATTGGCCTATATCAGTATCTAATAATCCTTAAAAATTTCAGTAATCCACAAGTCCTACTTTACAGTAACTCTGGAAAATGGCTGTACTCCCTTTGGGGAAGACTGGAGGAATATTTCTTGCCTGAATACTTGTGAGAGTACTGCAGAGTCCTCCCTCAAGTCTTCCAGGCTTCCTCTTAATCAGTGGGCCTTGGTCTCTAAACTGACTTAAGTATTCCAAAGAATGGGAGCCTATGATTTTCTTCTGCAGGACTGTCAACTTTCTGCTTGCCAGACTTTGACTATTTTATTACACAAATGGAGAAATATCCTCTCCAGATGTCCTCCTGTCAAACTCCTAGGGGCATCATGATTTATTAGCCATCACCTTATCTCCAATAGGAAAAAAATTATTGCCTATCAGTAATTATGCCTCTGTTGCTTCTCACAGCTAAATTCTGCTCTCTGGGATAGGTCATCTTGGAGTCCCAACATCCCCACTGACATTAGGTACAATAATTCCTTGGTAGCATTTTCCAGTGCCTCTGCACTGTAGAGGTCAGTCATCAGTGAATGTCTCAAAGTTCAGATGTCTCTCTAATCAAAGCATTTCCTACTATTTTAATTTTTTTAAAAGCGTCTTCTGTATCTATTTTGTGAAAATAGAAAAATCGGTTGTTCTTAGGTATTACAGAGTAAATCTATTCTGAATTACTCAACTCCTTAAGCCTTCTGGATCCTTCTTTAATACTATGCCAAAGAATTTATAGCATCTCTACATCATTTGCTCTAGATTATTGTTATACTCAGGCTTTAAGAAGCAATTTCAGAAAATTGTTAGGTTCAGCTACAGGTATTTTTGCCAACGTTTTCAGTCCTGAGTCATAGGTGAATACACTTATGTGAACTAATTTTCTTCTATTTAGTTTCTTCTTTTGTATCTCCTACTCTGACACCTTCAATATCCAGGATCAGGCATATTCACTCAGTGTCTGCTGGTTCATATATTCTAGGTTTCCTCCTTCGTTGACATTTAGAGAATTGCTGTCCAGCCTACGTGAGTTGTACTGGAACCTGATTCTGGTTATTAGCCTGGAGGCAACAGGTGGTAGTCAATGGCAGGAGAACAGTAATATTTTACTAGGTGCTTAACTTCAAGTGAGATGTTTGCATGGTCTCCACTCAAACGTAAAGCTCCCTAATAAGTGCTAAAAAAAAAAAAAAAAACCCAAGAAAAACAAAATGAAAAAACCCATGCATACATCAGCCAGAAGGTGTAAGGGTAATTTGGAGATTCCATAGTCTTGGGCTCATCCATTCAAATATCCCCATTTTCTATAATGATCCTGGTGTTGACATTAAGGATTTTTTCATATCTATTGAAGATCTGATATTTTTATGATCATAATCTTGGCTTTGGTTTAAGTATTGTCTGCTATGTGGCTGCAGCATATTGAAATCTCCTTTAAACCATAGAGGATCTCTGGCTTTCATAGCATCCTTTAAGTTGGCTGCATTGATCCCTTCATTTTATTTTGCAAGGTCTCTTATGTCACTAAAACAGGCATTCCAAATCACAATCTTCATAATTACCATTGTCTTAATAGTCATCAAATTACATCCTTATTTGATCATCCAAAAGCCTTGGCTTTGCATCCCATAGCCATTAATAACAGATAAAGGTTTAGTAATTGTGGTACCACTGCATATAAAGGGTTATTATCATCTCACTTACCAACAGACAGGTGAGCAATCCAACACCAAAGTCTCACTCTGATGATCTGCACTTATGGGATACTTCTGGTGCAAACTGTCTTAGCCCATATTTCCTAAAACTTAGAGCCTGAGGTAAAGATTGTGAGCAGTGGCTTTATTTGGAAATGCAATACTGGGGCTGCAAGAATAAAGGGGGAAGGGGAGGAAATGAAAGAGTGAGGCTGAGCAGAGCAGAAAGGAATATATAAAGGAATATACAAATTGGTACATTATTCAACTGGCTGTAGCTTCAAAAATATAATACAGCCACTTTCTAGGCCATGTGGGTCATCTTCCAGAAAGGATGTGTGAGCCTACCCATCTTGAACAGTTTCCCAGGAGGAGAAAATGAGAGAGATTGTTATTTCTCTTGTCTACCTTTGGTTCACAATGGTGCGTCATATTTCCCAGGTCTATACTTGAGAAACCAGATTGCATGAGCTGGGTTTCACCCGAGTCGGGAAGAGTTACAGGGGGACAGAGCCTTTGCAAATCTGGCCGAATTGTACCTTGCACATCTCACTGAGGCATATACAAAAGAAACCACACCAAAGTCCATCCTTCACCCTGGAAGAGGCTGAGACAGAGATGCTAGGAGAAAAAGTGAAGACAGTAAGAACAAGCTCTCATTGTTGGTCCAAGATCTTGGAGACAGGCAAAGCTGAGATATCCAGAGAGGCATGCAAACTTCTTTCAGTTCATTATTCAATTTTTCAAATCTCCTTATTTTCATTTTTATAATAACTTCTTGTACTGTCTATATTTTTGCAAATCATTAAATCATTTGTGAATAAAAGAGGACATCTTGAATTTGTATTTTTTGAGCTAATTATTATATGCACCACTTCACATATTTTTGTGGTGAGGACACTTAAAATCTACTCTCTTAGCACTTTTCAAAAATATAATACATTTTTAGTAACTGTAATCACCATGTTAGTAACAGAGTTCTAAAAAAATAGTTCACGTAGATCTTGTGAACTTATTATTCCTCCTAACTGAAATTCTATATTGTTTGACCAATATCTCCCTAAACCCCCTCCCCAAGGTGTCTTGAATTTGGAGCAGATTAATTATGAAGTATAGGCAGAACATCTAGTTGAAATATCTGATATATGAGATGAAATTTCAAGGTCTAAGGTCAGAGTGAAAGATACAGATTTAAGAGGTGGAAGTTGAAAATGTAGCTCTGAATGCAACCGACAGCATAGAAAGAGAAGGGAAGGCTGCCAGGGGCTGAAACTCTGTATTTTACTGTATTTAGATGTACGGACTTGACGAAGGGCTTGTCATCCAACTTTAACCACTTTTGCCATTAATGCAACCTAAGAAGTAAAGGACAAAAAGTGACTCTTCAAGGTTGCTTAAGCCTGAAATTTAGAGGTGACACTAACATTTAAATAGCAGTTAAGGAAACACTTCTACAAATATTATTTTATTTAATTCTTACCACAGACCTGAAAGATAAGTATTAGTGTGGTAGGTACTATGTTTTCCCTCTGAAAATCTCCATTCCAACTGCCTTCTAGGTGAAGAAGTTGGAGATTTAACAACTAATTTTTAAGATTTCCTTAATCTTGATGGCTGGATTTAAGCTAAGTTTCACCAATTAGTTACACTGGTGTGAGATTTAAAAGGCACAGATGTGGTGGAGCTCATTCCCCTGGTGATATGTCTGCTGGCTTGTACAAATGTAGAAATCCGGAAGTTTGGAAATAGTGATGGTGACTGGACTCACTGATCCACTGTCTGGTGAGTGGCTGTGGGTATGAGAGGCAGCTGTGGCAATTTTCTGATCGTAGGGTGGATCTCTTTGGGCATGGCTTAGAAATCAAGAGTTAAAGCAGATCTCTGGGATTCTATAATTTGCCTTTCCAATTATTTTGTACATGCCTAATTCTCTGTACTAAATCACCTCTACTTGAATACTGATATAGTATCTTATATTTAATTAAACTTTCTTTAATGTTGGGATAATTGTAGATACATAGAATTATAAGAAATAATACCATTTGTACCCTTTACATAGTTTCCCCAGTGGTAACATCTTGCAAAATTATAATGCAATATCACAACCAGGATATTAATATTGAAAACAGCCAAGATAGAGGGCATTTCCAAAACTGCAAGTATCCCTCATTTTGTTTTTTTATAATTACACTCAATTCCCTTTTACTCTGACCATTACTTGACCCCTGGAAAACACTAATATGTTTATTTCTATAATTTTTTTTAATTCCAAGAAGATTATTGCATTAATTGTCTAGGACTGCTATAACAAAGTGCCATAGACTGGGTGGCTTAAACAACAGAAATTTATCCCCTCTTAGTTTTAGAGGCTAGAAGTTTAAGATCAAGATGTCAGCAGGATTGGTTTCTTCTGAAGGCTTCTCTTTGGCTTTTGGATGCCCGTCTCTTCCCCATTTCTTCACATGGTCTTGCCTCTGTGTATGTCTGTGTCCTAATCACCTCTTCTTTTAAAGACAACAGACATATTGGTAGGGCCCACCTTAATGGTATGAGCACTACACTTGGATATCCACTTCACATGGTGGGAGAAACAACCAGAGATACAGATGTACATTTATTCCTAGGAAATAATGAATATCTTGGCAAGTTGGTCAACCACCTGAACAAAACAATATTGAAATATTAAAGGAAAAGAGGCCAGGAGACTAGCAGGTAGAGAATAGAATTACTTTACTAGATAGGCAAATTGGCTGATTACCAAGGAGACCTACATTTACAACTACACAATGAGGGAAGAGAAGAGTAGATCTCAAACCCAGGTGATTCACTAGAATGTCTTTTGGTACTTCTATGACCAGTGAAAATTGTGAACAGATATTTGCACAACTAAAAAAACCATACTCCTCTTACTTTGAGTTTAATATTTAAGTCACTATAGAAAGCAAGCAAACCAGATTAGAGAAAATAATGGCCAAGGATGAGGGAAATATAGTGTGGTGCTGGAGGAAGATGATAAACATCAGTCTTGGCCCAGGAGCTGGCCGCTGCATTGCAGACTATAGCTTTAGTTTGATGAAGTGCATTGAGATTTTTGAAGAGGTAGAACCTTCATGTTCTCTGTTAGAGAAGATGTGATGCCATCCTGTTCTCCATATGAGATCCAGATATCATGAGAGGTTGTAAGCAGATCCGAAAGGCACAGGGTTTATGTGCTTCTTCAGGCCTCAGCCTTTTGCTTATTGGAGAATGTTGGATGCCACTGCCTTTATTTTCCTTTCTGACACTATCTCCTGCTAGAGCCTGTTTTGGGGTAAGAACTGGAATTTAGCATAGTCCCCATTGCTATCACCACAGTGGGAGCCATAGCAACCTTAGCACTAAAGTCTCACCCAGTTGGACCCACATAGGGTCTGTTCCTGTCCTTCACTTTCAGACTTAGAGAAAGTGCCCAGCCTCAGGATATGACATCTAGCTTCACTAGCAATTGCCCAGAGAGGTAGGGGAAGACAATCCAGAAGAGCAGGAAATTTAATGCCCATGAGGAGAATATTTTAAAATGAGGGATAGGAGATTATAAGGATCTGGCAGGTAAATGTCTCTCCCCTTCTCCTCCTGATAGACCATACAAAAGCAGCATGATTCAATATGGCTTTTCTGGAAGCCATTTCTCATGACAAAAAGCCGGCTGGGTTTTCATATGACTGTATGGCCAGATTTGTATCATACCCCCAAATATTTATTTTCCCTCTTTCCCTTCTCACTTCCTTTTCCTCCCTAACTCTTGTGTCTTGAAATTTCGCCTCTCAATTAAGCCTTTGCATATAAGTTTTTCTTCCTGTTCTATTTTCCAGGGAACCCTGGGCAAAAAGTAAAATTAGGTAATAAAGTTAGTCTGAAGTTAAACATGAAAAAAGTAAAATGATAGTGAATTTATCAAACAAATAACACATATTATTTTCCATGTAAATATTGGAGGTGTGCTTTCCAGAAGCCAGTATAAAGAGAGCAATAAAATTCTTTGATAATTTACAAGTCCGTAATGTAGTAACAAACAGAATGATCAGGAATTGAAAAATTGATTTGCTCTGCAAAGTGATAACACTTTGGACATTTCTGTACTTCTTAAATGATAGAAAATACCTTGTCTTAATCCATTTGTTTAAATTTGTAATACTGTAATACTACTAAGTAATATCCCAACAAGTTACCAATTATTTTCATGGAGATTAGAAAATAATCCAGGCAATATGTCAGGTGATGTAGTACATGGTAGGTACTGTTTAAACAAAGTTTGTCATTGAAAATTCCTATAAACCAATATGCATGTATGTGCATGCTTGTGTGCACGTATAAGATAGAATAGCGTAGTTTCCAATACAAGCATACTGGGGATTTAGAGGGTGCACAGAAAATGAGTTAGTTACTTCTACATGAGAATAATACGAAAAAAAAAAAAAAACACAATCATTTATGTAAAGTGTATGTGGAAACTTGAAAAAAGTGTAACTATCAGGGAGATAGGCTGTTTGCCTCAGAAATACACACAAATACACACACACACACGTATATATTTTTCCTGGCAAGGCGCTCTGTGTAAAAGTATAATCCATGAAACATTATGGAAGATTTAAGGAACTAAGAGCTGGACTTTTGTGTTTTAGAATATGAGCTGACCAGGAGTGGTGAGAGATGATGTTTAACAGGTAAACATAGGGCAGATTGGCAGATGGCACAGAACCATTGATACCATGAAAGAGTTTTAACTGTCCTGGTGAGAAATGGGAGTGGGGAGATAAAATGTTTAATAGGCGAAGAGAGAACAAATTGTACAAGACCATTTATACCATGAAGGGGTCTGTAGTTTCCTATGAGGAAACACTGAGGGATCTTAAGCAGTGGTCTATAACATAAATGTCATTTGAGAAAAATCCCGGTGACGGTAATATTGAGGATGGAAATGGTTTTGGAAAGAGGAGGCAAAACCAGAATTAAGACATCACTTTGGACATTTTTATGATAATTAAAGCAAGAGACAATAGAAGCTTAAGTTGATGCATAGTGATGGAGAGCTGAAGAAAGGAAGTACCAAGAGAGCTGGTAGGCAGAAAATATGAGCAAAAGTATAGCACTAATTGGGTACGAAGGATAAGTCTAACATGAATGAATTACAGCACCTGGCATACTGCCTGGATTATTTTCTCATGTCCATGAAAATAATTGATAACTCTTGGATATTACTTAGTAGGATTAGGGTCTCATACATTTAAACAAATGGATTAAGACAAGGTATTTTCTGTCATTTTAAGAAGTACAGAATTGTCCAAAGTGTTGTCACTTTGCAGAGCAATTCAATTCCTGATCATTCCGTTTGTTACTACATCATGGACTTGTGAATTATCAAAGAATTTTGTTGCTTTCTAACAAAAATGTTAGATGTTGCACTAAGCCCTTTTAATGAATTGATACATTTATGCCTAATCTTGGTTTGATGACCAGAGAGACAGCAGTATCATCCATAATAATTCAGTACATTTGGAGAAAACAAATTTATAGGACAAACCCCAATTCTCATACCTAGTAGCAAAGTCAGACATCAGACAACTTCTATAAATCTCAGTTTTTATCAAGTGGGGATGTTAATTCCTATCTTGCAAAATCACTGTGGTATTTAAAGGAGATAAAATGCAGAATGCACCATGACACATAGTGGGTACTCTTCTACCCTTTAATTTCATTTGAAAAATGTGGCCACTACAGAAAGCCCCTATTTTGTGCGTGAAATAAAGATACTTTTATCAGATACTCTAATGCTAAACTATGCTAATATGATACCATGGTGTTCAAATTTGGGTTCATAATGGCAATTCCAGTCATAGCTACTGGATATTTTCAACTTGTTTTTTGCTAGAATTCTATTGGAATAATCAGTTAAAAACTTAATACTGTGCAATTTGAGTTTGAAGCTATAGCAAAGCTACTGGACCGTTATATTCCAATAGCCATAGAATACATTGATGATAAATATTTTACAGATTTTTTTCTCTTTTTGTAAGTCAAAACATAGCATTAGATTAATATAAACCATTCTGTACTTGCTACATCTTATTTGAATTGTGATTTTTTATTATTACTATTTTTTTATTTCAGCATATTATGGGGGTACAAATATTTAGGCTACATACATTGCCTTTGCCTCACCAGAGTCAGAGCTTCAAGCGTGTCCATCCCCCAGACAGTGCACACCGCACCCATTAGGCGTGTATATACCCATCCCCTTCCCCCCCCCCCAATTTGCCCCACACCCAATGAATGTTACTACTGTATGTGCACTTAAATATTGGTCAGTTAATACCAACTGGATGGTGAGTACATGTGGTGCTTGTTTTTTCATTCTTGTGTTAGTTCACTTAGTAGAATGGGTTCCAGCTCTATCCAAGATAATATAAAAAAATGCTAGATCATTGTTTTTGTGGCTGAGTAGAACTCCATGGTGTACATATACCACATTTTATTAATCCACTCATGTATTGATGGGCACTTGGGTTGTTTCCACATCTCTGTAGTTGTGAATTGTGCTGCTATAAACATTCGAGTGCAGATTTTTTTTTTAATATATAATGTCTTTTTTTCCTTTGGGTAGATGCCCTGTAATGGGATTGCTGGATCAAATGGTAGTTCTACTTGTAGCTCTTTGAAGTATCTCCATATTGCTTTCCACAGAGGTTGTACTAGTTTGCAGTCCCACCAGCAGTGTATGAGTGTTCCTGTCTCTCTGCATCCATGCCAACATTTATTGTTTTGGCACTTTTTGATAAAGGCCATTCTCACTGGAGATAAGTGATATCTCATTGTGGTTTTGATTTGCATTTCCCTGATGATTAGAGATGTTGAGCATTTTTTCTATTAAAAGAGGAATTATGATTTGTATTTAAATAAGCTACCCTTTCTTTCTTCCTTACTTTCCTTATTTCTTTGATTTAATATCTCATTAGCCAGGTCACTCACTGTTATGTCCACTAAACCTTTCATTTAAATTTACTAAACTGGGCTGGGTGCTATGGCTCACGCCTGTAATCCTAGCACTCTGGAAGGCCGAGGCGGGAGGATCGTTTGAGCTCAGGAGATCGAGACCAGCCTGAGCAAGAGCGAGACCCAGTCTCTACTAAAAAACTAGAAATAAATTATCTGGAAAACTAAAAAATATACAGAAAAATTAGCCAGACATGGTGGCTCATGCCTGTAGTCCCAGCTACCCGGGAGGCTGGGGCAGTAGGATTGTTTGAGCCCAGAAGTCTGAGGTTGCTGTGAGCTAGGCTGACACCACGGCACTCTAGCCTGGGTAACAGAGTGAGACTCTATTTCAATAAATAAATAAATAAATAAATGAATGAATGAATGAATGAATAAATAAATAAATAAATAAATAAATAACAATTAAAAAAATAAAAAATAAATTTCCTGAACTGTCATGTTATTATGAAAATATGAGATACTATAAAGCATCCTCACTGGATGGGTAGCACTGGTTAATTGTGTAGAGCATGGATTTAATCTCCTTGAAAGTATTTTGTCCTGTCTGTGGTAGCTTGGTACGTTATTGCCAAGTAAATTATGTCTGTGTCTTTAACACAAGAAAATGTTAAGAATGAAGTGCATCCATTTTGTGTATTTATTTCTGAAATGCTCATGACCTTGACTGAGGACAAGCTGATAGCTATAACAAATAGTACTCTGCCTTCATCTGCAAGTCTCTGGAGGGAAAAGAAAATGTTCTGTGAACTCCCTGGGAATTATTTATATAAACTCACCACTGAGATTTTAGCCACCCCCTTGCTGGCTGTTAGCTTTCATAGTTGACCAGACTGTCCTAATACGGCAATATGTTCACTAATATTCACCGAGATTAACGTAACAATGTTGGAGCCTATGCTAGTATTCTGACTGCTAAATGAGCAATTAACACACTGTTATCATCACTTACTAAATCACAAGTGCATATTACATTGCTTTTGTAAAAACAATCAGATCACTAAGTTTTATTAAAGACATATTGTGAGTTAGCCACTCCATGTTCCCTGGGGCAAACAGTCCAGAGGCAGTGAGGAGTTTTCCAGGGGAAAGCCCATATCGTAAATGGTCAGACAGAAAGGAAAATAAAAGGTTGAACTCAATTATTCCTAGAAACTTCTGATTAGCAACATTGTGCTTGACACTGACTGGATAGTGTCAAGTATAAATTATCATATTTATGTTTAAAAAAATGCAGGCAGACTGTCTTTTGGATTACCGCACATATGCAACTATGACATTTATAGATTTGAAAATTAAAAACCTGACAAGCAACTACTGCCTCTCCTGAGCAACATAATCTCATGAGTTAACCTATTTTAAGGATATAATTAGCTACATCTTACACTATTCTCAAATTGAAAATAGCTAATCTGATTTTTTACATCAAATGATTGTCATACTTTTTTTTTTGGAGAAAATCCTAAGATATGTTGGTTTTTATTCAAGCTATGCCATTATGTCACCAATACTCTTATTTTAATAAGAATCTTGGGACCCCCATATATCTTTGAAATAGCCCCAAACATGTAATTTTTTTATCAGTCTGGGAAGAGACCTTCTTTGATTTCTTAAATTATGAGGTTATAATGCAAAATCCATTTCAGAACTTAGGTGTAACAACTTATAGGACAATATCAGCAGTCTGAATCAAATAGTCATACATAGAGGTACCAGGAAAAGCATATCATAGCTGTTTAGGTAGTGGAAGGGAGTAACATATGACACTGTTTCACAAAAATCATCGTTTTATAAGAATCTAGAAAGCGACCTCTTCACTCATCAGCAGGGCCTTTTCTCTCAGATTCTGTGTGAAGCTTTGTCTTTCTAAAATCCCAACCAATAATTTCCCCTTAGAAGACGCTATTTTTTTTTTTTTTTTTGAGACAGAGTCTCTCTTTCTCTGTTGCCCATGCTGGAGTGCAGTGGCCTCGTCATAGTTCACTGGAACCTCAAACTCCTGGACTCAAATGATCCTCCTGCCTCAGCCTCCTGAGTAGCTGGGACTATAGACTCACACCACCATGCCCGGCTAATTTTTCTATTTTTTGTAGAGACATCTTACTCTTGCTCAGGCTGGTCTCAAACTCCTGGCCTCAAACAATCCTCCCGCCTCAGCCTCTAAAAGTGCTAGGATTATAGGAATGAGCCACTATGCCCGGCCCACTAGAATGTTTTTAATGTCTATAGATCTAAGTTCTTGGTGTTCATAAGCAAGGAAAAGGGAGGTTTTACAAACAAAACAGTGTTATTTGTTGGTACTCTAAGTATATAAGATCAGGTCACCAACTAAGATACAAAATAAAATCCTAAGCATTATAGATTTAGTGAGGGATTTGACTGGCTCTGGTATAAAGAATTTGTGCTTGGGGTATTATGACATACAATATAAATGTTACAAGAGATTTGTGAACAGATTCAGTGACAATTTTATGAGCTAACATGTATATGTTTATGAGCATGATTTGTAAATTGGAAAGTCATTTATACATTTTAGTTGCTATTAAGCCATGTAATATGGATAAAGAAGTAATATACCAATGGTTTAACAACCTGGCTATTTGCATCACCTAGGGAGCTGTAGCAACATACTGATACTTGGAGTCAGCCCCCAGAGATTTGATGAGATTAGTTTGAGATGCAACTGGACATCAGATCTCTAGGTAATTTTCATGTGCATTTAATGGTGGAGAAATCATTTTGAGAGTGGAATATGTGCTAAGTAATTTACCTATGTTACTCCTAATCCCTGTAATGACTAGGAGTCATTATTCATCCCGTTTTAAAAATGAGGAACCTGCAAACCATAGACGTTAAGAAAGATTTCTGAGTCCATAATGGTAAACACAAAACAAATATTGAGGCCCAGGTAAATTTGTCCTTATATACAGCCCTGGCATTTTGATGATGCCATACAACATACGTGATTATAAAACAAAGTACGTAGGAGAATTTATGTTTTCTGAATAAAATTAAATAGGAAGCTTTTTAAAAGGCAATACTTTTACTTGTTATGCACTGTTACTAGGATGCGAACTACACAATAGTTTTGGAAAGTCATTTGGAAAAGATTCATAGTTGTCATAATAACTAACAATAATTACGTGTTTACCCTATGATGATCCACTTCCAGGCACTGTATGTATATTACCTTATTTATTTTTCAAAGCAACTTTATAAGATAGATGCTATTATTTTTACTATTTCACAAAAATGAAATTATTTTACTAAGAAATTCTTGGAGGGTTTACTCAATTATTTGAAAGTAATGCAGGTAATCAATGGTACAATTTAATTTAGACTCATCAGCCTGCAGTCTGACCTTGCTCTTTTTTAACCAAGTAATTTTGTACTTACGGACATGTCCTAAGGAAATAATACTAAGTAAAAGATAAACTATCCACATAAATACACTTACTGCAATATTCTTTTTTAATGGTAAAAAACTAGGAAAAGGTATAAAATATTGAACAATAGTGCAATATGCAAGTAAATTATGTTAGATATTCACAATGGACTATTACCTACCTATTGAAAACAGTATTTGCAACAAATAAAAATGGACACATATAAATAAATGCTATGAATACATAAATATGGACAAATGTGGAGGTCACTTCCAGCTCTGCATAGGATGTAAAAAGCTTTAAAAATTATCTCTTCCTCTCTTGCAACAAGAGAAACCCAGATAATCTATACAATTAAAATTTGTATTGTGCCCATCAGAGAGCTAAGCCTAGTAAACCTGAATCAGGTTAGAGTCCAAAGATGGACCAACCTTTTCAAGAAGAGATGGGACAAGTAACATGTCTCATCTTTGGCAGAGCAGTGGGGAAAGAGGTGGCTATCATACTAATGGGTAAGAAGAAACTTGACCAACATTTTAATGGGTTTTTAAAGGCCAAGTGTATGTTACTTGTCACTTCGGATGTTCCGGGTATCCAAATCAAGGGTAGTTCACACTCATTTTAAAATACTTCTTTACATGTACCAGTTACTTGTTTAGTGCAATGTATGACACTAGTAAAAGCTCACTAATTCTGATTTTGCTCATTTGGGGTGGGTGGGGGACAAAAGAAGGGAATCGGTTCAAATGATTATTAGGCACACATTTTAACTATTATTAATATTGTTATATATTATGATATTATGTAAATCATGTCATTTCATGATTTTGATATTTATTCCTAATATATATTATGCCAACTTCAGGTAACAGAATTAGGGTACCTGCCTTACCAAAGAAAGAATATTGACTTTTGTTTGAACTATATTTATTCGAATTTACCTTGAATGAAATTAGAGGTTCTATAAATATCTGTAAATATGTATATACTAAGTTCCCTGATTTCATATTCTGTAATGAATCTTTTTCAGTTCAAAAGGAAAAGCCAGACAGTGAGTGAAATGATTATTTACTATTTTAATTGCAACATGCATGTTGTGATTTGGCTCCATAACCAGTTAATTATCCATTGAATTAATTCTGGAACTCCTTAGTGAGTTTCAAAGAACTGCTATATCATTTTTCAAATATGTCACTTCTCCACTAGTGGTGAGTGAAATCATTTCACATTGCATTTGGCAGTATGATCTTCCTTTTAGGAAAGCTAAAATAAGCTCCCCCCCCCCATTTTATTGCATTTATTTGACAAAGAAGACAGGTGTATATACACAAATGAATCCTCCAAAAGGAAAATCACGTGCGTGCACACAAACAAACACACACATACACACAACACACACACAGCTATACCAGCCTGTGTTTTCTTGAGCCAAAAGCTTCCTTGACACAGATTTTGGATAATAGTCTGTGTCTGCTATCCACATTCAATATTTAGAGATGGCGAGACATTGCAAAATCAGATGACCGTAAGTTCTAGTTCTTTACACTCATTGCATCTGAGGGACAGGTTTGAATTAATCTTGACTGGTATGAAATAAATCTTCAGAATAAAACTGAATTGACTGTGCCTGTGTTTTCACAAAAGTCTTTTTAGAATGAAATTTGACATTTTTCTCCTCTCCTGGGGGTGGTAATTTACTGCTGGTTATCATTACTATTTAATGAAACTTAGAGCTTTCAAATAGAGAAACTAATTACTATATTATTTCAAGAGGTTTTCATTTTCCCCTCCATTTCCCCCTCACACACACCCTGCCCCTTATATACACCATGGGAGCAGAGAGTTTCATTCATTTATATTGACTAGGAGGCTCTGGCCATAAGGTATTTCATAAAGTCCAAAGAAGAGTAATTAAGAATGTTAAGTTCTCACCTTCTCAGGAACCTAGTGCCCCTTTCTAACCTAAAAAAACTGGGGTCAAGCTCGGAGTAATACGTGGATGACATGGGGGTCTTTCCCTCCGGGTTCCCATATGACTCTTTAACTAGTAGAAACTAAATATACCCTCTATTTCTTTGAGCTGACAATTTAAATTCTAATTCTGGCTACTCATCTTTGAAGAAACAGGAGGCACCCAGCTAGAGCCCAGCACGTAATTGGACCTAAGTCACAGTTTTTGCCTGTAATTATGTCCCTGAAGTCAGATGGTTTAAACTGGGAGCAGGGCCATGTTTTTAGCTTCTTTGGTGCAGGCTTTTATTTTTGGAATAAAAAAAGTTGTTTAATTTGTAGGATACATATTGTGTATGTATGGTTTTAATATTTAAAACTGAGCTGTTAAATTGTAATAATTGCTAAATTGGAATTAGAGGCGAGGAGTATGAAGAAGAAACATAGAAAAATAAAAAAATCAGACCAATATAAAATACTCGCTGTTAGAAATTGGCTATTATTGGAGAAAGAAATGGCCGTAGGACTTTGTTACTATCTAGATAATACAGCGTAGAAAACCATGCTAAAATTTATGCTTGAAATAGGCTGAAGGCTTTTGGTATGAGCTGGAGAGCACTCAAGCTTAGCAATTAATTTTGTTAATATTAGATTACACTGTGAAACGTGAATAGCCAATCCCCACCTACAGGGATTCCACATTAATTTATTCTTATTGTCTTAGAGAAGGATTCTGGTATGGCCTTGGAAAAGGTCTTCCACA
Source organism: Indri indri (assembly GCA_004363605.1). Taxonomy (NCBI): domain Eukaryota; kingdom Metazoa; phylum Chordata; class Mammalia; order Primates; family Indriidae; genus Indri; species Indri indri. Next base: position 65,567 of record RJWJ010004522.1, read on the forward strand.
TATCACTTAGAAAATTCCACAAATGGGAATAAATAATACAGTAAAATAAGGGAAAATTTGTCAAGCTAAATAAGACAAAGAGGGGGCAAAACAAGTAGTTAACATAGAGAGAAAGAGAGAAAAATGAAGGAGATATATTGTCTTAAAATTCGAGCAAGGGGGATTTAGCTTATTTTCTTCTTAGTTTTTGTTGTACTTATTGCCCTTACTTTAGTAACAATGTTGTTTTCCTCTCTGTGAAGTTCAGAATTTTAACTTCTGGGTGGATAAATCTAGATGAGCAGTTGACCTTCCAAGAAATTCTCTAGGATGGGAATAAGGTTTGAGTCTTTAGAATTATGTGTTATTAATAAATGTTCCCTTAAGGGCTTTGTCAGGGTTGCATCATATATAAGGACAATAAAAAAATAATCCCTGGATAGAAATTGTGGCTTTATGAAGAATGTATTTACACATACATCCTCTCATTTGAGTCTCATAAAAACCCTGAGTGGATACGAGTACCCCTAATGGTTGAAGCCACTGTTGTTTAATGGAGTGAAACTGGAAAGAGGTATATATGCCTTAGTGTTAGAGCCAAATAATATTCAGAGAGAATGATATGATTCCTTAATTTTAGTTGACAGAATCTAAGAATCTGATCTCTTCCAAATAATGGGAACTGAGAGTATTTCAATTCTAATCCACATTAGATCACAGCTTATCTCAATACACAGTGTATCTATGCACTGTCCTAAGAGGAAAATATCATGACTTAAATTCCTGCTTATTCTGAAAGTCTCCTAGATCAATGGTCTTACAGTGTTATTTTTATCTTTTTGAAAATCTTATCCAAGGATATTCTGATTGACCCTAAAAATATTGAATCTCCTCTATATCTTATTTCTCTTCAAAAAAGAAATACAAGCAAAATCATTGCTGTCACATTTTAAATTAAACTATAGATATCAAATAATAACCCAACCTGTTTTAACTTATTGCCTGTTTATTCTCTTAGCAATCTAAGCCATGTGAAGTCTTTCCATTGGAAACATAAAATTTATGGGACACTCTTAATGTTTCATATTTTTACATGAGTAACTTGGTGTGAATAAAAAAATGTCTTGCTTAGCAACTTGAACTTTAGAAGAGATTTTGCATTCAATGTGCTTATATTGAACTTTAGAGGTATACAAGGATTAACGTTTCCTGGAAGGAAAAAATTATTGGTCACTGAATCATAAATATTTTGTTCTGATAATAACTATAAAGGTCTAGCAAAAGAGATGGAATAAGCTTTATGAGCCAAACATTTTCTTGGAATTGAACCACCTATTAAGGATATAACCATTTGCTAACCAGGAAGTTAAAAGTATACATAAATGTCAGCAATGTGGCAAATGTGTGTAATTGGATGTTCAATCTAGGCGGTATTATCCATTAAAACTCTGGCCCAAGGTAATTCATTTACTTCCTTATTCCTCAGATTTACCTGTCAATAAATGGTTTTAATGAAAGATATGTCACTTTTATAAAGATATAGATAGGTGAAACAGTACATGGAAAGTTCTTTGAATTTAATAAATGGAAGAGAGAGTGTGAATTTGTGATATAAATCTGAACAATATGGTTTTGGGGAGGCTGGAAAAATAAATTCAATACAGGTGAATTGAGTTGGTCTAAAGTTTGCTAACAAGCAGAACTTAAGGCTTTGGCCACCTGTGGGCTATATGAGCCTGTGGCCAAACCATAAACCATTTTCATTCTTCTATAGGTGCCTTGGATATAGGGCTGGCATAAATCAAATTTCTCCTGGCTTATGATCCTCTTTTCAAATAAAATTCTTAGGTGGGAAAGAATGAAATGACCTCCTTGTTCACGAACCATTAGGGCTGAGACAAAGAGAAAGTCAAGATTAGGAGGGAACTGAGCAGCTAAACTTGACATTCTCGTTCTGCACAGATCCTAAGCTATACCATCCAGGTGGCATGGCCCTGGAGGAGGGCAACATTGCAACTAAAACCTCAGACACCAGAAGGTGTTTACTCTTCTTTTACAAAATTTGCAATTTGAGTAATTCTGGCTCAAGATACCTGCTAATTTCCTACTTCTTGTTGGCCAGAAGGTTATTTAGACCACGATAAACTTTCCATGCTTCATAGAAGAAAGAAGCTTTAAACACTGATAATATCTGATAGTCATTCTGCAAGGGTGTGCTATACAAAGCAATGCCTAATCTTTTTACACCTACAGTCTTATGCAAAGTCCCTTTTAATGTACTAGAGATTTTTCTGGAGTACCTAGACATCTCATATAGGTCATCAAAAATCAGCATCACCCCTGCCTGAACAGGTCATTCAAATCTAAAGAAATTTTTTCATTGCCTCTTTTTACACACCTGTGGTAGACACTGTGGTTGCAACCCAGTTCTCCCTTCAAGGAAGGACTTGGAGCTGCAGCTGCTGGAAGTACTGATAGTAGACAACTTTCAGCTCTGAGCCATCCCTTCAGGGATCATCTCAGCTTTGGAGAACCACTTTACTCAAGGTCATATCCCTTCCTGGGGTAGCTCACAGGCAATCAGGGCAACTCCGAAAGGCCATTCTAACTCCAGAACTGCCCAGGATGACACCGACGTTGGGATGGCACATAGCTTCACTTCTCCCCCTGCCCAGTCCTGCTTTCTTCCCTTCCCTTCCACAGCTGTTAGTGGATGCTGAAACTATGTCTTCAAAGATGCTTTTTCGGGAAACAAACCTGTGGCAGTATCTCGCCACTTTTTTATTTATTTCAAAGCTCTTGGGCTAGGATGTATTTTCCAAAGCAAATAGTTATGACTTCTGGATAGGGTATTAACCTAAGCATACCTGTCTAAGTACCTCTTCCCAATGCCTTAAGATGACTCAAATAATTTCCAGTGCGATATAAAAATAAGAGACAATATGTATCATAGCTAGACTCTGGAGATTAGTGACAAGTACATATTATTAGCTTAATGTAGTATAATAAAAAATCACGATCCAGAAGTACAAGGCATATTCAATATTAAAAAATCAAATGTTACCAATATTCAGAGTAATATATTAAAAGAGATATGTCATATGTTGTATTACCACTGCAAAAAAGTATTAAACGTAATGCTACATTGATTTTTTAATTTAAATAATCATAAATGAGAAACAGAAAGGAACTTCCTTAATTTGATAAACTGTATTTACTAAGTTCCTAAAGAAAACATCTAACATAATTGTAGAACTTTAGACATATTCTCATTAAAGCTAGAAATAAATCAATTGTATTAGTTTTCTATTGCTGCATAACAAATTATCTCAAACTTGGTGGCTTAAAACAATATCTGTTTATTAGTTCATAGTTCTGTACCTCACCAACCATACTGGATTAAAGGCCTGCATTTTAAAAATAAACATCATTCTTATCCACCAGCAATAACTAATTTATGCTATAGTAAATGAAAAAGGTACAACATAAAATAATTAAAAATATATTAACTGGGAAATGGAACAAGAGGAAATATTCAAAATGCCATTTATGAACATGAAAAAACTGTATAATTTGGGACATACATTATATTTATTGAGGAAAATACTCAATATTGAAAGGATAATAATCAGAAATTATATTTTATGAAACTAGAATCAAATCTCCAATTTTTCATGGAATATGAAAAAATTATTTTAAAATTAATGTGGAGAATTTAATTTCAAACATCATGAAAGACTGGATTCAAACCAACAGACATCTCTATTCTTTTTTGAGAAGAACGTAGTATAAAATATACCTTTTAAAAATTAAATACATTGCTGAGCTAGAAAGAAAGAAATGAAAAATTTCAGGTGCCAGTAATAAAGTATAAACACCGCCAGATGCTGCTGCAGTGCAGTGAGGTACTATTCCTGGGTATAAGGCTTAAAACCTGCATAAAATGTCAATATGCAGCTATTAGTATTATCACTCCACATATGTTACAGACAATTAAAAATCTAATATAAATATAACTCTACTTTTAATAGCAAAAAGAATCAGAGTATTTTTTAATAATTTATGTACAAAATCTTTATGGGGAACATTAAACAACATTTAAAGGTCATAAAAATGAACTAAAAAGGAATAGTGGGGAATATTGATATCAAAAATATTATATTTTTTTACAAATTAATGTCATTACAAAACTCAAACTGATGCTAAATTAATATGGAGACTTGAAAGGATAAAATAGCCAAAACTGTTTCGAAGACAAAAACATGAGAGCATTGAAAATTTTGCTGTATTGAAATTTAGGACTTGTTATGAAGTTTATACTAAATAAAATAACATGGTATTGGCACAAAAATAGATAAATCAATGGAATATAAAGGAATATCTAGAATCATACTGACAAACTTCAAGATGGGAACATATACTTTAAAATAACTAAAAGAGTGGAGTTGGAATGTTCCCAACACAAAGAAATGATAGGTGCCTGAGGTGATGGATACCTCAATTGCCCTAATTTGATTAATTCACATCATATGCCTGTATCAAAACATCACATATAGCCTATAAATATACACAATTATTATGTACCCATAATATTTAAAAATAAAAACTTTTAAAAACACAAAATAAAGGGTACTTTGCCATTTGGATATGCATGTGAAAGATGATAGATTCATTGTCATACAAACTAACTTACCTGATTCTTTAAAAGCAATGCTGTGACTTAAAAAGAAGCAGACTGGCTACAGAAACTGTGTGCGTAACCGCTATGTCCATGGAAACATCCACCACAAGTGTATCTTCCCAATAAACGTAGGAGAATAAATTTATGACAGCATGGTAATAAATGGTTTCTTAAGCAAGTGAGGGAAAAGCTAGATATTTAATATGTTTTAACAATTTAAACAATTGTATAAGAGACTATAGAGTTGAAGTGAATGAGAAGCCACAGACTTAATTATGACCTTCATATCACATAAAATGACAAGGCTTATAGGGAATCCCTGCAATGAAAGCAATTATAAATATCCCAATTGAAAAATAAGCAGGTAATTAAAAGAAAAGGAAATAAGAGCCATCAATAAATGTATGAGTATTATAGGAACACACAGGGAAATACAAATTAAACCATTAATGAGACATTTTACACTCATCAAATTATCTAGAAAAAATTGACCATGTAGAATAAGTTTAGAAGTATTCCCTCTACCTTGGTATTTTGGAATAGAGGAATTGGTATTAGTTTTTCTTTAAATGTTTGGTAGAATTCAACAGTGAAGCTATAATGTCCTGCCCTTTTCTTTGATGGGAGAATTTTTATTACTGCTTCTATCTCATTACTTGTTATTGGGCTATTTAGGTTTTAGATTTCTTCAATCTTTATAGATTGTATGTGTCTAGGAATGGGGATATATTAATAGATTACTGCATATTTATTGTCAATTGAAAACAAACATTGAAGTCTATTCTGGAGGGCAATTTGATGTTAGCTAGTAATGTTTAAATGTACATATATGGTTCTCTATCTAGCATTTTCATTCCTTGGAATAGATCTGCACTCTCCAGTGCAGTAGCCACTAGCTATATTTAAATTATTTATATTTATTTCAAATTAATAAAATTAAAAATTCAGTTTGACTAGCCATATTTCAAGTGCTTGGAAGCCATATGTACGTGGCCACTGGATACCATATTTAACAATGCAGATCATAGAATCTTTACATTATTGAGGAAAATTATTATTGGGTAGCCCTGGTATAGACTCTGAGGAAATTCTAATACATATGTTTCAGGAGATATATACCATGTTTCATATTGTAACTCTGTGATTAGCAAAACAAGAAAACAAAACAAAACAAAACAAAAGGAAAAAAAAACAAGAAAGAAAAACAGAAAATTAAATGCTTATACAACAATAGATAAATCAATTAAGATGTATTTATAATAGAGTGTAATAAATATGATAAAATGAATTAGCTCTACAATCAACATAAATCTCAAAAAATATCACTTGAAAACATATAGAGTAATTTCCATGCCATGATATGGTTTGTCAGAATGTTAGAAGTAATGCTAGTTTTATTGTTTTATGCTTGTGGTTAAAGGATGAAAACAAGAGCCGAATACACAGTAAATTCATGGCAGTGAAATCTCTGTGAACAAAAGAGTGTGGTGAGGGCAGGTTTGCAGTTCTTCAATTTTATTTAAAATGCTTTAATCTTTTAAAAATTAGCTGATGACATTATGATAAAATTTTATTTTTTGCTTATATTTGGTGGTGGGACCATGAATGTATATTAATTATTCTTTATATTTGTCCAAACTTTTTTTTACGTTAAACATAAAGTTGATTTTATAATTATAACATCTAATAAAAAGGAGACTTTTGCTTCCTCTTAGGTTGGAGAAATTTTCATGTGACAATTTCTCCTACCCTAACAATGAGAACAAGCCAGATGAACTACAAAATCATTGTTTTTCTAAGGTCATCAGAGAGCAGAATTTGTAAGTAAACATAATGAACTAGAAGCCAAACGTGACAATCTCTACCCTATAAAAGAATGAACACAGGATTGCTTTCATGCTTGGATGGTTAGCAGAAGTTGCCATAGGTAACAATTTTTTAATGAGTTCTTTTAAATTCCCAAAATAAAAGGCATAGAGATTGGAAATAAAAGATTGAAGTAGTATTTATTTGTAGATGATATGATTGTATATATATAAAATCTTAAAGAATTTACCAAAAAATAATACTAGAATTATTAGGTGAATTTAACAATGTCACAGGCTAACAAATAAAAAAATCTAATGTTTTTATATATACTAACAGTGAATAATTGGAAAATTTAATTAATATTTAAAATAATTTTTTAAATCATAATATTATTTATTATAGTTATTATTTAAAATGCTTTTTAAAATCGTAATACACCTAGAGAGACATTTACCAAAAGATATACAAAACTTTTATTCTGAAAAGTGGGAAACATTGCCAGGAGAAATTACCAAAGACCTAAAGAAATACAGAGATATACTGTGTTCATATATTGGAAGACATAATATTACTAAACTCTCAACTCTCTTCAAATTGGGATATAGATTCAGTGCAATCCAAATCCAAATCCTAGCTTTCTTTGTGTGTGTGTGTGTGTGTGTGTGTGTGTGTGTGTAAATAGATAAAATGGTTCTATAAATTAAATAGAAACACAAAGAGCCTAAAATAGCCAAAACAATCTGGAAACTAAAGAACTGAGCAGAAGGACTTACTATATCTGAATTTAAGTATTACTATGAAACCACGGGAGTAACGACAACATGGCATAGACACAGATTAGATTAATTAATCACAATACATGGTCCTGAAATAGACCCACATATATGAAGTCAGATGTTGTTGAAATGGGTGTGAAGCAATTAAACAGGTGGGGAAATTATTTTCTAGAAATAGTGCTACAACAATTGGATATTCATATAGATAAAAAAGACTCAATCTCTCCCCTTACACAAAATCAATTTGAGACTGGAAAATAGGCTCTAAAGTAAAGCCTAAAGCTTTAAAGCTTCTAAAGAAGAACATAAAAGAATGTCTCATTATGTCAGCCAGGTAAATATTTCTTAGAACAGAAAAATAAAATCATATATTTTTCTTAAAAAAATGTAAAACTTGACTTCATCATAACTGAAACTTTTGCCCATCAATACACCCTATTCAGAATATAAACCGGCAAGCTACAGGCTGAGAAAAAGTATTTTTATGCACATATGTGACAAATAATTTTTATTATTCAGAATACTAAAAGACTACTAATAAAAAGTAATATATAGATAAAGAGACCACTAAATAAATGGGCAAAAAATGTTAAGTAAATATTTTTTAAGAAGTCATCCAAATGGCCAGTAAGCACATTGAAAAGTGCTCAACATCATTAGCCATCAGAGAAAGGCATATTAAGACTGTAATGAGATACTAACCATACCTATTAGAACAATTAAAATTAAAAAGCCTGACAACATTAAATTTTGGTGAGGATGTGAAATAGCCATAACTCATACCTTTTTTTGATAAAAATGTAAAATGGTACAATTTGGAAAACTCTTAGGCAAGTTCCCAATAGTTTAAACATACATCTCCCCTATGATCCAGCAATTCCATTTCTATGGATTCATCCAAAAAAATTAAAAATATAAGTCTACAATAAAAGCCTTATACAGAAATGTTCTCAGAAGCCTTGTGCATAATAACCCCACAGTGGAAACAGCACAGCTGTCTATCAACAAAGAGATACAGTCATACTATGGCAGTAACTCACTAATAAAAAAATGTCAACTACTGATATAAATAACAGCATGGATGAAGCTCAAAAACATCATGCTCAGTAAAAGAACCTAGACATAAAACAGTACATATTGTATAAATTCACATATATGCATTTCTGGAATAAGTGGAATTAGTCTATAATGTTGGCAATAAAATCAGCAATTGTTTCCTGAAGGTGGAGATTGACTGTAAAGAAGCACAGGGCAACTTCCCGGCACGATGGGAATATTCTACACCTAGACAGGGATGTGGATTGCATGGACTCACACATTTGTCAAAACTTCTTGAAATGTGCACTTAAATCTCTGCATTTTATTATTTGTTCATTGTACCCATCACAGCAAAATTTGTTCCAGAGAAAGTTAAACAGGAAGGATTTATTCAAGACTATTCCTACAGGGGAGCAAAACTAGAACTAAGTCTGAACTCAACTCTGCTGAAACTGAAGGCGAAGGTGGTATTTTTAAGAGCAGAGGTGAGGAGGATATCATGGGCTGTCTGTGTAAACTTGTGTCTTCATGATGGGAGGTAGTTTTACAGATTGGAGCAAGGTTCCCACAGAAATTGCTAGAAGTTAGGATCCACAGAAACTGGAGGATAGAACTATCTTTCTTGATGATTACACTTCAAAGAGATGGCTCCCAGTTCTCTGAGATAAGAGGCATTTAAAAAGATTTACATCTCACAGGGGCAGTGAAAGGATTTACCATTGAAAGCTTTCTAAAGTAGATGCTCTAAAAAAGGGAGGTCAGTGAGCCTAGCTAGAGTCAGGAAGAATCATATCTAAGCGTAGTCTCCCTAAGGACAATGATAAATTGTTTGTCTTGGTCATGCCTCAGGAAAGAGACATTCATTCACTAAAAAAAAAAAAAAAAGACAATTTTAGAAATGAGAGAGAGAGAGAGAGACAGAGAGAGAGAGAGAGAGAGAGAGAGAGAGATATGAAACCTCACATGTAGATGGGTGGAGGCCAACAAAGGTGTCCATGACAGTGAGTTCCTAGCTCTCATAGAACTAACATTCAAGTAGAAAGAAAGATGGACCATAAATAAATCAAATACCTATAAAACTCTAATATCAGTAAGTGATATTAAATTAATGCTAAGAAATGGAGATATGCTGGACAGTGACAAAGCTGGGAGCAGGTAGCCATAGGGAAATCTTTCCAGAGAAAATAAAATTTGAGCTGATGCCTGAATGAAAAGCGTGAAGTCAGGGAATTTATGCAAAGGAGAAATATACAAACACACTGAGGAAAGAAGTTTGGTATTTTATGGAATTTTGGCATTTTACGTCCAGTTGTAGTTGTGTGTTCTCGGTTCTCGATGTGCTCTTGGCCGAAGAATGACCAGAAACACCAAAAACAAGTCAAGTGTGAAATGAAGTTTATTGAGGAAGGGCAAGATATATTCACCACAGATGACACACCATACCCCGTACGCCCCCCCCCCCCAAAAAAAAAGGGCAAAAGAGCTCTGGTAATGATCTGGGG
>RJWJ010004523.1:0-75337 GCA_004363605.1 Indri indri
CTCCTCCTCCTCCTCCTCCTCCTTCTTCTTTCTGGATCTTTTATAATTTGGAGGTGGGAGGGCAGGAGGGGATGGTCTTTAATGTATTAAAAATCTATCTATGCCATTTTTTTCCCCAAATATATCTATATCTGCCTTATAGAACAGGAGAAAACTCATCCTTAAAATGAACGGTCACTTTTCCAGGATGGAACTGGGAACTTGGTGTGAGTGGGTGTGTGTGTATGTGAGTGAGTAGATATGCATGTTTGTGTATGTGTGTGTGTGTATGTTTGTATGTGTGTACAAGCAAAAGCACACGCAGGTTCGGGCAGGTGAGGACAGGGGAAGCAAGCAACAGAGTAGAAAAAGACTGAGAAAATTATCCTTCCACCCTCTTCTTTCACATAAAGAAAGTCAATTATCCGAAATGAATTCTGTAAGGCAGGGGTCCCTGACTTTTTTGGCACCAGGGACTGGTTTTATGGAAGACAATTTTTCCACGGTGGGGGTGGCTCTGCAGCCCGGTCCCTAACAGGCCATGAACTGGTACCGGTCCACAGCACAGGGGGTTGGGGACTGAAGCTCTACATAACAGTTTAGTGAACTATTATTGTGAAAAAGCTCTTAAACACAAAGTATCATATTTGTGGCCCAGGCCTAGGCTTAGGCAGAATAGAAGGCAAGTTTAATGTCAGCAGCTCTGAGAGCATGACAGGTAGCAAATGTTGAAGATTCACAGACCAAAGCCCATTAAATATCACAGAGCCATTCTTCTCTAAGCCATTCAGTTTGCCTCTTACGTAAAGAAATAAGTTTAATAGCTTATTCAGGAAATAATTGGATTTTAAAAACCCTAAAATTAATTATAATATAAAATTATAGCATTTTTCCTTAAACTAAATAGAGTAGTAAAATTTTGAGTGTCTTAACTAAAGCCACCTTTTTTTCCGTATAAACTTCCATTTCAAAGAAGTTCAGATTTTAATAGTTCTTAAAAGTCTCTTTTTTAAGAAACCTTAAACTTTACTATTATACTGAAAATTGGACTATAAAATCAATCTAATATAAATTGAATCATTAATTAAGTCAATTTTAAAAGAAATAATTCAATTTCATTAAGGAATTGTTATACTGATATTACAAAGTGAATGGATTTCTGTAATTAAAAAGCATTGAATTCCATATGACCATTTATCTTTTTCTGTCTTTTAACCATTTTGGTGAATTTCTAAAATAGAATTTAATTAAATGCTGAAACAAAGACATAACTCAAAATTAAAATTCTATGGAAGAGCTCACTAGCAAATCATCAAAGAAGCTTTCCCTTCAATATTTTAAACAAATAATTTTACATTTTTAGCAAAGCAAAAGTTATATAAAATTATTAGAATGTATGTAATAGAATCACAGCTGTTAAGGCATCATTCATTATCTATGTTATCTCCCATCAAGTAAACAACCTTTTCCTAAATGTCTCAGATGAACATTTATTAGGCGAGTGACATTTCCCTGGAGTTTAGACCCAGATTCAAACTATGTTTTCTAGCATTAGATTTGGTATTATTCAGATCTTACTGAAAGTAAACCAGCCATTTGGAAGATCATAATTTTAAGGAAAGAGTTTATAAGGTCAGAGAGACTTCAACTTGCCTTTTACCAGTGGTGTTGAACTTTGTCAAACCGTTAGCAGAGGCTCAACTTCTTTATTTGTAAAAGGAGAAACATCTCTTACATGGAGTTGTTATGAGGATTAAATATAATATCACTTGTCAACTGTCCATTGCAAGACCTGGAACAGGGAGATGATCAGTGAATATCTATTCTTTTCCCTTTTTACCTTATAAGATTGTAGAATTGTAGCAGAAAAGGGAACAATTTGACCTCTTCTAGATGATATTATGCTAGTGGAACAGACTTTTTTCTATCTTTGTTTCAAAATTATACACTGCAATTTCTATAATGTAGTTTAGGTGGACATCTTTTGGATAAAATAAACCTATGATGAAATGGCTTTGACAGATTTATAAACTATAAAAAAATGTACACATATATGAATGTGGATTAATACTATTATGATCCTACTGTTCTACAAATAAGTTTTACCTTTTTCTTTTTGCTATTTTGTCAGTTTCTCTTTGTGTTCATGGATATATTCATTTGAATGACTTTCATCAGTAATTTCATCCCCAGACCTGCATCTTTAAAGAGGCTTTGACTGGGTCTCCTGTTTTTGCATCTCTCTAATAATTTGGACCACAGCAGCTAATTGCAGTGTCTAGTTGTATCCTCAATTGGCTGATTGCACCCACAATTAACTAAATATAAGCACCAAGCATCTTGGTACTTTCAATTTTATGCCTGAAAGGGAGCCTGTATGAGAGAGGGTAGTTGGCAGTTGGCAATCTTCAGGAAAACAACTTCTCAGACTTGGAATTGTAGGTCTAATTTTAAAGCTTCCAAATATTTTCTTGTTGGCACAGTCCATAAAGCTGGTAACAACTTTAGCTACACTTTGAAGGATATAAAATCTGGATGAGTTGTAGACAGGCCACAGTTTAAGAAAAATGTCAGTAGAGGCATGAGCTCACATCTCATCAGATCTCTCCTTTTAATATGCTTGAGCAGCTCATGGAATAACCGTCCTGACCAGTATATGTGCAACCATGGTGGACTGGGGCAGGAGAACTGTATTTTAATCCCACAGCAGGTTTGATTGCCCTTCTTCAGCAATATGAAAGGCTTCTTTTAGGAGTTAGTTGCAACAATGAATTTGAAATGCAGGCATTCCTACAAAGCAGGTGTCTTAAAAACTGACTTGGAACCAACTTAAATCCAACTCTGGAAATTGGGTTGGAAATACCATAGGGATGGAAGCCTGTCACAGCCTGGGTTTGGACTTCCAAATTAGCTCATGTCTTAGACTGAGGTGCCAAAGATAATATTGGTTGATCCACCCCTTAAGGGAGAAATTAAATCTCATAGTTTTGCAAGGTTGTTCAGCAATCACTAGAATGTTTTGAAAGCAAATGAAGAGGCCTCTTATCTCTAGATTAGCGACGAAACTAAAGTTTCTCATAGGAGCATGTAGAAATAAACAGATTGGATAGCCAGAGAAAAATAAGGAAGAGAGATGTATACAGATGAAATTTCCAGCCTGTTTTGATCTCATAATTTTAGTCCAAGCAACCCCTAATCCTCAGCCAGTATTTCCAGAATAGTTGTTACTTACTGGTTTCAGCAGTAGCTTTTACTGTCTCCTATTATGTGGAAATCCTAACTTGGAGGTGAACTGATTCTGGGCTAGGGGCAAGTCTGTGACTTCTAATTGCCAATACAGATTAGTGTTTTCACAGTATAAACCGTGATTCAAATATTCTTTAACTTAAGCTGGACAAACAGATCCTAAAATTTATCCAGCTACAGAAACCGTATACTTGATATGTGTTATTACATGTCAGCTATTTATTCTTCTAGTACATTAGGCCCTCACCACCACCTTGTTATAGACCAGCCTTTTAATATATTTCTCTCAATTCTTCTTTATACATGACTTGAGATAAAAAAAATATTTTCTTATCAGCTGAGGGGTAACAGACTTTGGTAAAATAAAATAGCATGATAAGTGTGTTTGGGGTTGATGGGCAGGTTAGGCTTACAGAAAAATTTGAAGATGAAAAATGCAAGAAGTAAAAAGATGAATTTTTTGTTCTAGAGTATGGGTGTTGGAAGTAAAGGGAACAAAGTGAAAGAAAAAATAAAAGAGGAGGTTACCAGGGGGATTAAGGAAGAACGACCATTCATTGGAGGGATTTTAGCAAGGTTGTTTTAAAATAGGCATGTCTAAAATGAGATTTTAATTTAGTTTAGGTATGCAAAGCACAATGTTACCTCAGTAAGATCTACTCTATTCATGGGAAAATATATGAGTGAATAGTGTGTTGAAACTAGAGAAAGAGCCAGGCTGAGTGTCTGGTTCTACATATAATATTCAGAAGAAAGGACTCAGAAACAGAAGTGTCCACTGAAAAATAATTTCCTGGGTACTTACTCAGGCCTTACACATTTCCAATTCATGGACTTGGGTGTTCCAGATAACCTTACATAAAAATCAAAGAGCCATGGAGTTCCCAGCTAACATCTGAGTTCCACTTTGCTGAGGACTAATTCTGGTTCCACTAAGGATACAGAAATGTTTATGAAAATAAGGCATTCCCATAAGATGCCCCATCCTAGTAGGGGAGACTGTTGTGGTCTAAACAGCGTGATTCATGCAATGTCAGGAATGTGCACAACTTGCCATGGCAATGAAAAGAAAGCCCAAACTTGAGACATTCCTGGAATATTCAAAGTCTCCTTGGCATAGGCCAGTTCTGCAGCATGAGTTCAGAGGACAAAGCCTGCTCTAGCATATGAGCTGTAACTTCTGGGAGATATTATGCGAGACATAGATATGTTAGGGTGACAGGGGACTATAAAAAATTCAGCAGTTTCCTAGCCTATCTGGGATCTCTTTGAATAGTCGTCTTTTGATGCTGATCTCTTATCCTGTTGGATCTTCATATTGGAACTTTTCTAGGTAGGCTCTGAAAAATCTGAGGTAAAAAGCCTGTTATTTTTGAGATTGTAGAGTTTTAAAGAGTTTAGAAAGTTCAAAGGAGGTTTTCATGGCAATTTACTATTCTGAGCACTTTATCAGAAATGTGTGGGGATCGCAAATCCATCACTAAAGGAACAGCCTAAGTGGTCCTTCTTTACTTTTCTGAGAAGCAACCCTGCCATGGTAAGTGATTTTCTTTTCCCATCTAGGGGAGAAAATATTCTGCCTTTACTAGTAAGCACGGGGCTGTCATTTATTTTTTGGTGTAATTTAAAGCCCTTTAAATGCTTATTTTTAATTTTAATAATTTTGAAGGTGCTCACTTGTACATTAAAATTCAGGAAGCTGCCATAGCCCTCGGCTTACCTTCAGGGCAAAACTGTGTGCAAGACTCGCTTCTATGAGATAATTTGTTTCCTAATTGGCATCCGTTTGCTGAAATACAATTAAAGTTATTGCTCTAATATTAACATCAACATCTTGATTGCTCTATAAAATATGAATATTTATAAATTTTTTCTTCCATGACAGATATCTCTTAGGCACTTTATTTTTTTGGTGTTGTTAGTTTCATATTTATTAAGAAGTTTTATAAGGAGGATATAGGAGGGTCTGGGTAGCCCACTGAGGTTTAAAATACTGCAGGGTTAGACTATTTAGCGTCTAAAGAGCTGTGCAGGGTATCATTGCTAACAAAATGTGTTTGGATTTTGAAGCCCAATTGACTTGAAAAACCTGAGAATTGAATTATCTACTTTATTTACTTTGTACCATTATTATGAAGATCATGTGAGCTAGATGATTTTGGTGTCCCCTATTGAAAAAAAAAATAGTATGCTGTATTTGCACAGCCCTTTAAGATTTATAGTAGGCTTTGCACTAATCTCAAGTGTAAGACATATTTCACTGCTGTAAGTTCTTAGAGGCACCATTGCTCATTGGTTTCTTTGTTTGTTTTGAGAATGAACTGAAACTTTCACGGTTGCAAGAATATAAGAATGTGAGAACATAATTCTATAACTACGTACTCAGAATGAAATGATTACTGTTTGTCAATTAAAATGTCTACATTTATTTAGCCATCAAATATTAATATATCTTTCAAATTGGAAAACTAATATAAGGTATCATTCATGTTCAAAATATCAAATCATAAGAAAGAGTATGTATTGAAAAATAAAAGCACCCTTTCACATTTGAATACTCAATTTGCCAATCCAGAGGCAACTGTAATTAGGAGTGCCTTTGCTCTTTTCCTTCCTTTTTTCTTCTCCTTCTTTCCTGAATAATTATCTAAAATTACCAGGTGGGCCAAGCAAGCCAGGAATTTTTATGAATTAGGAAGTTCTACAAAGGTCCAGTGCATTTGTCAGATCCAGAATAAAATGAAGAAGGGATCTGTGCAAGGGGCAGGGAAGATACTTGATGTGAGTATATGACTCCCAGAGTGAGAATAGTAGGGTATATGCATCCTGGGGGACGGGTGCAGGGAGAGTGGAAGCAAGATTGTGATGAGGAGGATATCATATCCACCACCCACGTAAGTGAGGGGAGACATGAAGAAATATTGATTATATGTAGAGTAGGGATCAATAAGTAATATAGTAATTATAACAGGAGATTTGTATGTGTAAATAAATGTATTTCTAGCCCTGTCCACCAAACCACTGTAGACTATTAATATAAGACCTAATAGTGCTCAGATCATGGTTTCTAAATGTTATTTCCACTAAATGGAATCAGGGCTCCTTGGAGAAATGGCTGATTCCAGGGCCGAAGCAGAGAAAAAAATTATCAGAAAGTATGACAGAAAATAAAAATGGTGACAGTATATAAAGATAGCACAAATGCCAACTTAAAGGAGATACCATAGGCCAAATCTGGATGAATTTCGGCATGATCACATTAAAGAATGAAAGTAGTAGATTGAAAGCCATGGAATAAGAATAATTTATAAGATTATATTGACAAATAAAAATAAATTAATTGAATTTTTAATGAGGAATGGGATAGTTATGTAATCTCATAATACCTCCCCACAAAAGCACTTATTATTTATAATGGGAAAATAACTTTATAGTGGAGATGCCTAGAAACACCCTCTTAACCAACTGATTGAAATTAGAATCACCAGTCCTCTTATATATTGAAATTCAGTGTCACCTGAGAGGACATAATGAGAACACAGCATTATTACTGTGATACTGTTGCCAGAGATGCATCACCTAAATCTAATAATGAGGGACTATTAGACAAACCTAAATTGGGGAACAGGCTAAAATGTCACTAGTCTATAATCTCCAAAAGAATCATGATTATCGGTGTCCAAAAAAATTGTTCTAGATCAAAGGAGACTAATGAGGGGATGGCAACTAAACGCAATGCAAGACTCTGAATTGAACTTTTTTGCTATAAAAGGTACTTACTGAGACAACTGGTAAAACTTGAACATGACACTAGTGAAACTTGAAGTGTCTACATATTAAATGATCATCGAATAGCAAAGTTAATGTGCTGATTTTTATGGTTCTATCATGTTATGTAGGAGAACGTCTTTGTTGTTAGAAAATAATTATTCAAGAGTTGGGGAAATTCACTCTCAAATGATTCACAAGAAACTCATTTTACAGTTTTGCAACTTTTCTATGAGTTTCAAAATAAAAACTAAGAGGAAAAATTATAGTATTTTTCTAGAAATAATACCTCCGTATGAAAGTAGTTGTGAGTCTATAAGTCCATTTTTATATTTTCTCACACAAATAAGAGTATATACATGCTATTCTTCATTTGGAATTTTTCTCCTAGGGGTGATCTTGGCAATTGCTATATATTAACATATGTACCAAGCATTCAAAACTACTCATTTTTTTTTTAAAATAGGAAATTAACCATCTGTTTTCTTTGTATCACAATTCTGAATAAAACTCTATGGTCATATTCTGATCTCAGTAGAAAAATTTTACTTTTTATAGTTTACGTGTCTTTCTTGGGCTTAGATATATGTTTGTTCCTTATGTACAACTTGATTTAATTGAATTCATTTCAAATCACCTGTTTCATAGGTAAATTCAATTTGTGTGTGTGTGTGTGTGTGTGTGTGTGTGTGTGTGTAAAAGAGGGAGAGAGAGATAAATAGACCAAAATATTATTTTCTTTAACTTTTTAGATCACAAAAGTTTAAAATATCTTTATTTTTATCTCTATTTTAACGTACTATTTTAAAAGAAAAATAAAGAACACTGGGTGATTTAAGAACTACAGTACTGATGGCAAGATACTCTCTGGGGGCTATGATTGTTTGTATTCTTTTTTAGCATCATTCCTTAGTGTACAAATACCTGGTACTTGTTTTGTCAAAATACTAGGTGTGCTTTGATAAAACCAGAGTACAGAATGACTACATTCAGAAAAACAATGATTCTAGTGAGCATTAGATTAATTATTAGCTCCTCCTTGAGTAATGAGTTCATTCTAGATGTTAGAGTCAGACTTTCACAAGGAAGGTACGAGACAGCAGATATTGAAGACTTGGCAGTACCCAGCCCATATCCCTCAGACTCCACTGTTCCAGTGATCTCTGCGTATCTCCCACTTGCCGGAATCTGTCTATCAGAGCCCAACCTTCTTGCTTCCGGTCCTCAACAGGCCAAAAATTCCAGGGAACTGATGCCATTCCAGAGCAAACCTCAACCTGTGACTGCCAGCAGATGGTGTATACATAAAATACCCCAGTTCTCTTGCTCATATGAGACATGTTAAGCCCGAGTTTTACAGTTTCTCAGACATCCCTTTTGAGATTAAGCTTCCATTGTCTACTAGGTTCTTTTGTCTCATTTCTCCAAATCCTGTCTGTGCTCCCTGCACCTGTCAAATAAACTACCTGCACTAAAATCCTAATTTTAAGGTCTGCTTCTGGAGGATTTCCAGTTAGAGTTTTGGTAGCAGTATTGTTGGTAGCTAGATATGGGTCTTGGAAGAAATATCTCACTTAGGCATTTGAATGTAGCTCAACATGCCATCAGATTGATTGGAAGTATAGGATGATAGAATTCCAGCACCAAGTATGTCAAGGTCTACTGACCATCACAACTACCTGAAATTTGAAATTCCACAACATGCCCGCTTCCATGTCTTCAATGACTAGGAACTCAGGGCCTCCTGAGGCATATGTTTCTACTTGTTAGAAAACCCTTTTTTGTTTGGAGATGGAATAAGATTCTCCAATCTTCCATCAAGGACACCAAATGATTTCAATTCCTCTTCCAATCTCACACCTTTCAATGTTTGAAGACAAGCATTTTACCTTCTCTCAGACTTTTCCTTCCTACACGTTTTCAATTCCTTCAATTTATCTTCATGAAAAATTGTGTGAAGACACTTCTTGATCTTAGTCTCTCCCTGCTAAACGTGACAATGAGCCAGTGTTGGTCTGCGCTTCTCAGAGAGTATGTGAGAGATAGTCCCAGGAAGGTACTGATTGCTTAAGAGTAGAGTAGGCTTCTCGCCTCTCTTCTGTGCATTGCACAACTAAAAGTTCAGCCAAAGATAATATTAGCTTTTTATGCCATTATTTGATCCGGAGACAATTTTACCAAATCCTCATCTAACCCCATTGACTTTGCTGTTCAAATAGCCACTCAGATGCCAGTTCATGGATATGCCTCCACCATTGCAATCCTCTACATGGAGGCAGATGACACTATTATGGCCAAGAAATGGCATAACATCCCTGGAAAAAAAACATTAAAATGGAGTTTTTCTTGTTTAACCAGCTTTGAACACCAATGATTTATCTAATCCTACTGACCACGGCAAAGACAAGGGAACAAAGGGGACCATTTAGAAATGTACACTGTGGTAGTCAGCTCATCCATGTCAAAGCAGAGAGAGCAGCTAGTGAAATGAAGCCTCACCCAAGGTACCAAAGAAGGCTGTAGGATTCTTTTTCTCTTTCTGAGTAGAGTATCAGGGTAGTGTCATCTGCCTGGGCCCATGAGTACCCATGGACAGCAATATCATAATATTTTATTTAAAGTGAGAAAAAATTCCTTGCAAAAGCCTCAGGATATCGGCAGCAGTTTTTAGGCTAGAGATTTGAGGCTGACTCTTAGAAATATTGCCAACGAGGATGGCATTTGAGTGATGCGAAAGCAGGGAGAGGCAAAGCATTAAGACAGGTGAGGAGAGGTTAATGGGGTAACACCCATGGGACATGTTCTACTGAGCCTATGTAGTTTAATGAGGTTTTAAGGGGAGGGAAAAAACAGATAGGCGAAGTTTCATATTGTGAGTTTAATTCCTGTAAGAGAAAGAAAGGCAGCAAGAGACGTGCTTGCACTTGTCTTTAGAATACTTGCATTTTAAAAATGTTTCCTAAGGCCATTTGAGGCTTAGAGGAAGATTCTCCTTTCTTCTTCACTTATAGCCATAATATCCAGAAGGAAAAAAACACAAACAAAAGCACAACGGTCGAGTTTGAATTGACTTGTGCTGGATTGTTTTCAACCTACCGTCTTTGCCTCCCTCCTCTACTACATCTCCTCTGCACGTGGGGCCATCGGTTCTACCATAGAATATGATGTTCAATTCTGGACACAGCATTTGAACAACATTATTGGCAAATGGAGCCAAGCTCAGCAAAGAGGGTTGAGAATCATGGCACGACTCCCCAAGTGACTGATGGAGAAAAGTGGAAGGCATCCTGTGCTTTAAATACGTGGTTTACACATACTGGTGCAATAGAATATGAAAAAAAACACGTAATTAATATGTTGCACTTGTCTGTTTCTTGTGTCTACAGCATTGTCGAGCGTGGGGACCATCTCTAGTAAAAAGACTTTACCTTCCTCGCATATTATAGGAGCTCAGTAAATGTTGATTAAAACGTTCCTTATTTTCACATAAAATGGAAGTCCAGTGAGAGTTACTGAACTACTTATATTGATATTTTATAAAATCAACCATTATAGCATGGATTTCATTGTTTGAGATACTTTTTTACTTGTTGGTCTTTTCCACCAGACCATGAATTTTTTTTGATGGTTGTATCATCTCTGAATTGCTAAGATCTTACAGTACTTGGCACATCATAACTCTTCAAAAAATGCTAAATAAAATGCATGCATGCATGAAGATTCTCTATCTTCTGACAGCAGTCATCAGATGAGTACATTTGATAATTCATTTTCAATTTCTCCTAATTAAGCTTTTCAGATTTAGGTAGGCTTAGATGCTTTTAGACCAGCAGATAAAGAGTATTTCCTCTTCTTTTTACTTTTTTTCTTGTCTTTTTCCTATCCATCCTACAAGAAATGACTCCTTTCTACTATGGTTACTACTTTTTTCCTAGCAAGGAGGAAGTTTGTATAAGATACATGGCAAATTCACATACCATCACTCAAGAGATTTCTGGATGCAATAAATCCAAACTGGCCCCTAGATTTTGGGAATTACAGGGTATATAAATGAATGACATCTTTACTATACTAATTCATCTCCCCATTGCATTTTTCAGCTGAATCAGTTTCTCTTCTCCTAGCATCTGCCTCTCTGAATTATTTTCCTTGAGAATTGAGACCTTACTTTCTCCGTGTAATTATATGTGTCAGACTCACCTGCCAGTTACTCCAAAGAATGTTTCATTGATCTCATTGTTAGTAGCTAAAGTAGTCCCCAGAAATATGTGGCATGGCAGCTATAGAACTCTGGAAGGGTTGCTAATTGTATTCTTTATTTTTTTAGTAGCTTTCAATTGCATATTAATTCCAGGGCTGTTAACATTTGTGTTTGCCTACATTTGTGGCAATTATGCTCAGAGATATACCATTACTACGGTGTAAAATCTAAATCTCATCACTACTACTATCCTGCATAAATAGAGAAGTTCCTCTTTGATCTGGTGTGCAATAGTCACTCAATAACCCTAAGACATATTAGTTGGATTTTCTAGCCCACTATTCCTGCTTAGTCTCATTTATTATGAAACTACCATGTTCTAGACATATTCACACATAGTTTTAGAAAGTTTCAAGAATTTGGTCAAAAGTAGAAAAAGTATGTGGCAGAACCATATATTGTATTCAGATTTGTATAATGTCAAAGCTGTGTTTTTTCTACCAAACTATACTGACTTGGTTTTATGTTTTTTTTTTTATGTTTTTAATATTGATGTTTAAGCCAGAATTTTATTGTCATGAATTAACACATTCTGTCACTAATAACATGGTTATATCTGACAAATCTTTAAGGAATATGTGAAATACAACACTGCATAAGCATATGACAATTTTACATAAAACTGATTTTCACATTTCTTTTTGAATTGTGTGTAGTATTTTAAAGCATCCCTGGCAAGCTCAGAAATGCTTCTAGTACTGTATTTAATTTTTAATACTCTTTATGGTAATACTTACTTGGATTAGAAAACATGTTTAAAAGGCAAAGGTAGTCCAAATAATTAGAGGCTCTTTAGACATTTGGCTTCATTATCTGCCACTATCTTAAATCTTTCCATTTATAATGGAAAAAAAATAAGTCCTAGAAGTTTTCTTGCAACTTATACAAGAATTTTTTCTACTCTGACCACATTTCACTACCATTTTGGTAGAGATGAGTGAGCCACTGAAAAATCTAAACTTTAAGTCCATTGCTACAATATCACCACCTGTGAATACCAGTCCTGTTGTTTACAATTTAAACCCAAATGTTTATCACAGCAAAATTCACAAAGACAAAGATATGGAATCAACCTAAGTGCCTATTAACTGATGAGTGGATAAAGAAAATGTGCTATATATATATACATACATATATATATATATATATATATATATATATATATATATATACATACATATACATACATATACACACACACACACACACCATGGAGTACTACTCAACCATAAAAAGGAATGAAATGATGTCTTTTGCAGTAACCTGAATACCACTGGAGACTGTTATCCAAAGTGGAGTATCTCAGGAATGGAAAAACAGATACCACATGCTCTCACTTATAAGTGGGAGCTAAATGAAAAATATATACGGTCATAAAGAGCAGTAATGAACGTTGGAAACTAAGAAGAGGGGAGTGTGGGAGGAGAGTGAAAGATAAAAATTCACCTATTGGATACAGTGTGCACTATTCTGGTGACAAGTATCCTGACAGCACTGAATTCAATGTGATACAATTTATCCACATAACAGAAAACACTGTACCCCCTAAAGTTTT
Organism: Indri indri; assembly: GCA_004363605.1. Lineage (NCBI taxonomy): Eukaryota > Metazoa > Chordata > Mammalia > Primates > Indriidae > Indri > Indri indri. The sequence continues at coordinate 12,810 of RJWJ010004523.1, forward strand.
TGAAATTAAAAAAAGAGATTCTTTTAAAAATAAAATTGTAACCAGTGTTTGAAAAACTACAGTGAAATAAGCACTCTTTTAGAAAGCTACATTTTTATAACTCATTTGGTAAGCAACTTGGCAATATATGCAAGAGTTTAAAATATTTACAAATTTTGACCTAATAAATATACTTCTGCGAATATAAACAAGAGAAGTATTCTGTATTTGGAAAGGGTATGGGGAAAGGGGAAGCACTTAAGTGCAAAGAAGTTTATTGTATCATGTTTTACTACAGTGAAAAATAGGAAAGAAACATGAATGTCTCCAACTGAGAATTTATTTAGTAGCCTATAGTGCATCTACATGATAAAATATTATGCAATCATTAGAATTATAATTTTGAAGATTTTATAATAACAGAAAATGCTTATGGTGCCATATTAAGTAAATTCGCTTTGCTTTAAGTGCACCTGCATCTATAATCCCTTTATACTAAATCTTCCCTGCCTTTGTTCCTGTGAAACAGTTTGTAGGATTCGAACTCATATTTGTAACCCCATGGCTCCCTCTGCAACATGTCTTCATTAAAATCTAACAGCTTCTCGTGCTCCTCAGAGAGAAGAGAATCTAAGTAGAGATGTAAAATTGATGCAGGAGGGATGAGGAGTCTGCAGATGAACAATACAACAATTCCAGTCTCCGATGAAATTCTGTATTTTTTTTTTCTCGTTTGCTTCCTGAAGATCCTTTAAAATCTTATTTCTCAGTGAGTAATTTTGTCTTTATGGTACAAAAGGTAATTCCCATACCTAATATTGTTTCTAAGCACATGTGAGTACCCCGCTGAGTTATATATGAGTTTTTTTTATGAATATGACACAAAATGAAAATTCTATTTCTAGGATTGAAAAAAAAATGTAAATTGACTTTCATGCTCAAGTGAGTTGTTTCAGGGATGGAGGGGGATAGATTCAGTGCATCATCTTCTCTACAGTCAGGTGTAATTGAGATAACTTTCAGCGATTGTTCTATATTTGCAAACTTCATATTCTAAGGGTAAAGTAACAGACATTATTGATTTTAAACAGATCTTAGGTTCCCCTCATCAAAAGTTGTCTGCTCTTGGGTAAAGGCATTAGCAGTCTCCTTAAAAAGATTGCAAACTGCTGAGCACTACAAGTTTTAGTCCTTTTGTTGTCCAAGTTAAATTCCTAGATATCCTGCATTTTGCCTATTATGTAGTGAGAAATGGGCAGCTGGCATTCTAGCTGTCATTATTTATGTTTTTTTTCTTTCAGTTTTTAGGCAACTGTTACAAAGCTTCCTAGATGGATAAACAATACTTTGATATGGCATGAGGAACTGTTTTCAGTGACCCTAGCTGATCAATAACAAGAATGTCATTTCTGCCAAAGCAAACACAGTTGTAAATAGACCACACATTAGTGCTGAAATGTGTGCTTTCTAAAGATTATGGATGAAGTTCCACAGAGAAAAGACTGTAAAAAGAAAATGCAGACATATTGGTAATATTAACGATGGTTTGTTTGCATGATAAGTATTAATATAAATAGTGAAGTGCCGAATGTTATATAAAGACATTTCTGCATATAAAACCACCCCATTTAGCCATCTTTATAGTCCATTTGTAATATTAAGCTCCAAATGCTGATTACTTAAGCAAAGGGCATTTAGCTAAAGGTGGCGTTATTGATCAAACTTAGGTCATATGACTGCAAAGCCTTCTATGTCCTTACACAGCAGTGATGCACCCTTAAGAAACACATGTGTACACATGAGTGTGGCTGCATACACGCACACAATGTATCTTTAATTAACAATGTTAGTTAAGTTTGCCTTGCCACTTGTATTTTCTTTGACTAAAAGTATAGCGTTATGATTTCTGCTATATCTGCAAAGCATATTACTGTGTCGGGCTTATAAGCAATGTACAATTCATATCTTTTATATGGGAGAGTAAGTGATTATATATGTGATCACGTCATGTATTTATAGTGAGAATACATTAAATGCTCTTTAGGCATGTCTTGGGGAAATGCTTTATATTTTTATCGACTCAAATAATTCTCATACTTAGAATACATACATTTTTACCTAAACAGTCAATAATAAATGGTGAATTATTCATTTTGATGTCCTTGTACTTAGAGGAGGGTTTGGAGAGTAGAGCTGGAAAATGAAATTAATGTCCTATGCAGAAATAAGACATCCTAACTTCCTGATGGCTCTGCTCCTCAGCAAGAGTATGCTGGCAGAGATGCTAGGACACCAATTGTTCTAGGTTGCTTATTATTACCCTGCTGTGCAGAAACCATAAATGCAGTTTGTGTGAGGGAATTCTAAGTGCAGACTAATTTTTGTAAGTGCCTTTAATGGTTGCCTCCTGAGATCATTGGTCATTATTTGTAATATTATTCATCCTTCCAGAAAGGAAAATATGGCATTTATAGGAAAGAATGCAAACCTCGATGTAAGAATCGTGACAATGTGTTTTAGCTAATGATACAGATAAGAGGTATTCCAATTGGAAATATGATGGTAATTAAAACTTTATGGTGATTCTGATGATAATACACTGTTTACTATTTCAATTAAGTGCATTATGTGCCACAGTTTACAACTGTAAAAGTGTTACTGTTAGAAAACACTGGATGATATTTAGCAAGACTCCTCGTTTTAAGGATGGTCATGGAAATGTCTTGAATTCTTCCAGCATAGATGATCCTTCTATGACATCAGGAGACATGATTTTACAATTTGAATGAAGGATTCTGTACAGAAATCTAGACACATAGCTTCTCTATGGATGTTCAATTTAAATGACACAACTCAATAACGAAACTTGTTCCTAGGGGAAATCTTGATCCTTTGGCCCCAGACAAATTGAAAACTTATCTATTCTTCTGTGTTTCTCACCAACTGACCCCACAACTGTTTTTGTTTTTGTTTTGCATTTGAACCGAATAATTCCGTGAGGTTAAATGTGTACTAATATTAGTATTATTACCACTGTTGTCATATTTATGTAACATCTTTATTGTCTTTACTTAGTACAGTATATTTTTAACATGCAAAGTTAATAGCTGAAATATCATTAAAAGAAAACAACTTTTCATGAAGTAGAGAGAATGGCTCTATTATGTCATAGTAAAAATTCCTTGAGAATGTAGTGTGATACTCTATTTTTCAGGACATTCTTAACACTCTCACTTACTGAGACCTTTGCAGGGGAAAGGCAAGAGAGAGAATACTAAGGTGAGGCTTACAGGGGAATCACCCAGTGAGCATGAATTAGACAACAGATAGAATCACAAGTAGCAGCATGCTCTCCAACTGAATGGTCAAGATTATTGGGTACAAACTCACTAAACAAGTCAGAACACCCTTCATTGGTCAAAAAAAGCCATTTGGTCTTTGCAATCTTGAGAATATTAGGAATAGGATTTAAAAAGTGATGGGTGTGTGCATTATATGATGCACTTCAAAATACATTTAACAAATTTCCTGAGAATCACCGAACTTTCAGGAACAATGCTAATTGCTGAACAATAATAAGGAAGGTAGAAGCCAGGCCCACAAGAAACTCATTTAGTGAAGTCACCAACATATAAAAATATCAGAGATACATACATTGTAAAAAAATAACCAAGCTAAAAGCATGATTCCCACCACCTATGGAAGTCAAGGGTGGGGGAGGAAGAGCTAATGCTTAAATAATTTTTTAAAGGGGAGGTGGAGTTCCAGGTGGATAAGCAAAATGGGAGAGAATGTCTTTGAGATCATGGGTGTAGCACAGTGAAATAGTCCTTTGGGTATCCAAACAGTCATTAAAGATAAAGAGAGGTTATCAAAATTAATATAATAATTCACATGTGTTGGAGTTAGACCTCTAGTCCATGACCTTAGTTTCTGGGCTTGGGTCATCCATTCTGTTTTTCTCTTATTCTCAATGTCCAGGTTTTAAATCATCATTTCCATCTTGTCAAGTCGACATTTTCCATGCTTGTTGCAAGTGCGTGACTTTGAGCATAAGACCTTCCAAAATGCCCATCAGGGCTGCCACATCTAAGGGTATGCCTCTTACATTGTACTTATTATTTATCTGTGTGTTTGGTATGAGGATTTTGCTGAAAGGGGAAGTAAATGGTCTTGAGAAATGAATGGCTTATTGTAACTCACCAAATATTCCATGGATGGGGATGTCCTTGCTGCCAAGATCCTTCACAACTCAAGAAAGAAGCTACACTGTCAAGAATATCAGAGGTCAAAAATCTTCCCAGAAAGAGAGGAACACATCAGACTATGTAAAAAGTATCTTTGAGCTTTATTCGGTTAGAAAATTATGTCTTCTGAATAAATCCCTGACCTGTTTTGGCCACCTAGTGAATGCTGGGAGAGCTACCTTTGCAAAGAGGGCTGTCTTTTGCTTTAAAGTATGTTCCAATTGTGGACACATTCTACATAATCACCTTTGGCAACTGCATCTCTCTCTCAATCTAAGTAGCATATGGAGAGAAATTCAGCCTTGCATCTGAATGTCGTCCTTGCATCTTTTTTTTTTTTTATTACACTCCATCCTATCTTTGTCTGTTCTTATTTACAAAACATCGGTTGTTCTCTCTTTTAACTTTTGTTTCAAGATTTAGACTTATTTAATGCTGTTTTTCCAACTAAAGGCAACGACAACTGCCTTCCCAAAGTGTCTGGATTTTCTTGTAGCAAGTCTACTGAGCACATTTCCTCAATCTATCTAATCTAGTCTTACTAAGTAGTCTTACTAATTAGGCATCTACCAAAAATTTAACTATCCAGGAACCAAAATGCTTTCCATGTAGAGCCACTTTATGTTAGAGAATACAGATGGACTTTTTTTTATTATTGACTGTTGACTTCCATATCAAGGGAAGTATTTACACTTACAAGTTAGTGGAAGTGGGATTTTGCCTTGATTGGGGGTGGAGACTGGAATCCTCACCTGTTCAAGGGAGCCTGTGCTGATTTGTAAGTGGTATTTGTATTGATATTCATTGTAACCAAGACCTGGGCCCTCATTATTTGTATTGGTTTTTCTCCTTATTCTATGGATCCACCCACCTACCCCTGTTGGTCCTGCCTTTAGATGTTGTCTTTTCCTTAAGGAAGTACCATTTGACCAGAAGGTTTGAATTCTTCACAGTATTCCCAATCACTCCTCTCAGAACTACCATGAAAGGCTGGTTCTGCTTCCCCTTTCTAGTAGGATACATTGGCTGCTATCCAGGAGAAATACAAAGCTCAGCCCATCAAGACTGGGGCAGGATGCATTCATGTGACAATCACATAAAGAGTTGTGAAATCATGATTTTTAACGAAACTCCATTGTCTGCTATACAAATTAGAGTATGTCATCCTCATGAACAAGCAGAAACATTTCCAGATTGATTGAGCTGTCTTTGCTGAAGCAGTGTCTCCATTTATTTTGCAGAAGGCTTTAACCTCTAAGAATAGTAGCTGATTGTAATTGCATAAATGGCATAATATTTGAAAGACCTATGGAGAACTTGTGTAGAACTGAAGCCTTTTTTGAGCAGAGCCTGCCTTTGTACACAGTCCTTATTCATCATTCCTGATTTCATTAGTAAGGACATTTGTATGGAAATGGATTAAGGTTTATAGGTTTATTTTATTGTGCTGCAGATTCTGCTGTAATTATGCCACTGACGGGTTGTATTAAACTTCTTTGTGAAAAGCTTTCAAAACATATCAGACTCCAGTAGTGCCATGGTCCACAAAATCTGCTTGCTTTTGGTCCCACCTAAAGAGTTACTGAGAGAAACTGTCTCACTTAGCTCACCCACGCCTTCCAAGTAATATCATTTTTCTCCTCATTTTTATGCTTAAAAGCATTAAGGAGGCTAACTAAGTATACTCAAAAGACCTTCCCACTCCCATGTTTATACAGGCTGATAAAAAAAATCAAAATTGAATAAGAGGCAGAAAGGAACAAATAACAAGTTTATTTAGTCTTATTGTATGATTTTCTTTATTCTAACCTCTGAGAGTTTTGAATAAGAAATTTTCTAGAGGGTAGAAGCATTACTGTGAATGTTTGAATTACAGAGGTGTGAAAGGTTTGGAGTAGACTCAAATTAATTTCTTTCTAAAGTAGTCTATAATTTCTAAGGAACTGACAAAGGACAATTTGAAAAACAAAGTATTCTCTCAAGGAGTCGTTTGAATGAACTTTATTTATGGGTCATCTATGAATGCCTATCAGATTACAACTTGGGGGATTCAAAACTAAGAAAGAGTTCCCTTCCTATTCTTACTTCCTCAGTTCGGAAGGGTGGCATAAATGTTTTATCAGGCCATACAATTTTTAAGTCTAAAAGCAGTCTCTTAGAATATCTGAACATAAAGACTCAAGCCTCTGGCAATTGTTTTACTCAAAAGGAATTGAGCCTGAGGAAGGTGAGGCAGACTAGAATTCACTGGGAAAAGTGTATAGTTCTCTCCTCCAATCACCAAATTTGTATATCCAATATCTCTGTGTAGATATCAAATATGCATCCAGACTTTCACCAATTCAAAAAGAATAAAAATGTCTTGATTTCTATATAAAGTCTTGTTCCTATCTCTGTCAGAGTTGGAGTCTGCCCTCCATTCTCAGTGTGCTGTTGGCCGAAGAATGACCAGACACACCAAAGCGTCAAGTCCAGACTATTATCCTGGTCCTCTGACTCCTTTTTTGGAAAAATCACCAGCAAGTCCAATATGATGGTGTAATCTCAGGCAGGGAGCAGTTTCACAAGAGCGGCTCTTTATTGTAGAATAAAATAGCTCTGTCTCTGTGAGTGGAGAGAGACAGACCAACTCATTGACTTACTGACCCACTCACTTCTTCTGACTTCTTGGATTGTTTCCTTTTATTAGCCCAGTCTGGAGGTGGGCTCTTGGGAGGTGTAGGATGTTCAAATGATCAACAGATGTCTTCAAAATTCCATCTGTGTGTAGGAGCTCCTCCCTCTAAGAAAGCCCACCTGGGGATGGGGTGGGGGATGAACGCAATGCAGTTTCAAGCTGGTGGCATATTTTTACCCTTAGGTTACTTTAGGTCACTTTCTAAATCTTATTATGCCTGGGCTGGGGAATTCCCAGATTGATAAAACATGCCCTCCTTCCCCAGGTGTAGCAGTTGCTGGGGATAGGATTAAGGGTGGGTCAGCACCAAAATGGAGTGCCTGCCCTTATCCTTCGTCCCAGGTGGAGCAATTGCTCAAAACAGCACCAAAAGAGGGAACCCTTGTATCAAAAAGAGCTGGAGAACCTAACTATCTACCTAATACCTCCACAACCCCAGAATCCCTTTCTTCTCAAGTTTGTCTCATTTCAATAAATGACATCATCATTTCTCAGGCTAAAAACAAATTCTCTTTCATTACTCTCACACATATTTCTTCCAATCCAAGATCAAGTTCTCTAGGCTTGGATTTAAAAATCAATCTAAAATTGATCAAGTTTCTCAGCTTCAGAAGAAACACTCTAGTCGACACAACAGTGATCTCTCTCCTGGAATATTGAAATCACTTCCTTTGTTGTGTGTATTCCTACTTCTACTCTTCTATGTCTGCAGTAAATTCTTTACCTGAAAGTCAGAGTGGTCTGTTAAAATTGAAAATCAGAACACATCAGTCCCTCTGTGCACCATGGTGTGCCCGTGGCCAGTGTTGCGGTTTCATAGTCAGAATAAATCCCACACCTTGTCCTGGATCCTGCCATCTCCATCATCTCCCTGATCATAACCTTCACCCTTCTCCCCTTGTTACCTAAAACTCGGCACTTGTCCATGAGGCCGAAGAAGAATGAAGACAAGTGGTTTGAGGAGGAAGGAAAGAATTTACTTTGCCGGCAAAGGAGGAAAAATGGCAGACCTTCTCATCTCAAAATCCCAAATTTTCCTGAACATTCACAGAAATACGGAGCTTTTAAAGGATGGGTTCTCATCTTCAGGCAATTACAGTTGATAATTCTGATCATCCCATCTCTGCTGAAGACAGTATCATGACCTCTATGCAGGATCTCCCTTTACCGGGTCGGGCTGGGCCATCTCCTGTTGCACAAATAAACAAAAGACTTACCCTGCCCAACCACTGGCTGGAGGCAGGGATGCAGGGTTTAGAGACAGAAAATATTTTTGCCATTTTTTTCCAGGCCATTCCTTCTGTTCTACCCTTTGCTTATTCTTCTCCAGATACATTGGCCTTCTTGCCATTGCTGGAACACACTCAACTCACTTGTGTCTTAGTAGTTTATATTTTCTGTTATCTCACTTAGAATATTATTTCTTAACATCTTTATGTGTCTTGCTTTGCTTTCATTCAGGCCTCTGTGCAAATCTTACCTGCTCACAAATGCCTTTATAACCACCCCATCAACAATCACTGTCCCCTTCGCTCTTTTAGCTCATTTCTTTTTTTTTTTTTTTTTTTTTACCTCTTAGCAATTACCTCTATAGGTATATTTTATTCTACATTTATTCATTTACTTTTTATTCCAAGTTCTGGCAATAAATTGCAAAGTTCCTGGATTTTTACCTCAATCACTGGTGTTCATTAGCTCCCAGCACAGTGCCTGGTTGGCAGTCAATAAACACGTGATGAATCAATAACCAAAGAAATGAATGAAAGAAAAGGGTTAAGGCTGAATCACAAGGAATTCAAATTTTTAACACCTGTCAAATGGTAAATAAAAAGGAAGGGCTAGGAAGATCTGAGAAAAATTGGGAGAAACACTAAATATGGTAGAGCCTTGGCTTCTCTTCCATGAATAGGTATCCCAGTGAGATATTCAGAGCTTCTTAGAAAAACAAACAAGTCATCAACCTGGCATTTGGGAATGGAGGGGAAAGCAAAGGAGAAGTGGAATCAATTAGAAGCTGCAGACTGTCCCTTTAGCAAATGACTGAATGCTAAATTTAATTGGATGTGCTCCACTAGAGAAAATAGTCTACTCATTAAAACATCAATACTTGAAATTCCAGGCAATCTGGCATCTTTTTTGAATTACAATATGTGCAAAAGAAAGACTCCTTCAATATTTTATCTTAATGGTAGTTTTTGCCCAATTTATATGGGTTGTGCAATCTGCAGAGATAAGAATTTTCTAGGTATCGATCATCTGGTTTTGAATCAATGTTATAAGCATATTCACATTTGTGAAACTAATAGAATGCTATATCCTATTCCCCTGGGTTTTAGATCAATTCCAAACACATACTTTCAAATCATTTTTACTTTGAGTTGGAACCCAAAGAAAAAGACAAGCTTTGTGTAGTGGAAAGAGCATATGCAGTTCAAAACCCTGGATTCTTGTCCTTGGTGTAAACTTTAGTATCTCCTAAACCTTAAGCTAGTCCTTCAACCTCAATTTCCCTATATACAGATTAGAGATTGTTTACCAGTCTGATGTGAAGACCAATGAGAGAACATTTACGAATGAATTTTATAAATTTAAAAGTATCATTAGGAATATTATAACAATAAATATTAAAATGAATGCAGAAGTAACCATAGTAACTTTAAAAGATCATTGGCTTATGTATCAGTTTGGAGGTAAAATGGGAATGTTGTCCTACATGCTGTTACATTTCACATTTCCAAGTTGTATTAACTTAAAAGCCTTTACGCTATCAGAATTACCCTATTGGTTGATTGATTATTGTTTGTTATCATGGTCAACTCTTTACAAAGGAATGTAGGTTTCATGAGAGCAGAAAATCTTATTGACTTCTATATCCCTGATCTTAGACTGATAGTTGTAAAAGGAAGGGAGAAAGAAGGAAAAAGGGAAAGAAGAAATGATGAAAAGAAGGAAAAAAGGAAAGAAAAAAACAAAATTAAATTGGAAAATCTTTGTGAAGAGTTTATGGCATTATATGGCAGGTAGTTAATGCTTAATAAATGATAGTTGTAATGATTATGGTTGTTTTTGCTCTTGGTGTTAGCATTGTGTAGGTTCATTACATAGGAGATAGGAAAATAAATCTTAAGATTTGGCTTGGGCATTATTGTTTCTAGTAAATTGCTAGGAATAGTAATGTTGTATTTAGCACTTAGCCATTACCCAGTTGCCAATAAAATAATCTGCAATGTCATGGGCTATACCATCAGTAGCACCTGGGGGAGATTATAGCCTGAAATTTGAGGAAGAAAATTAATTTATAGAACCTGGGATTTCTGAACCATTAAGTCAAGGTATAACATTTAACTTAGAAAATTTCAGAATGTATTTGTTTCCTTTAAGCATTTTGTGTGTTTGTGTATTACAAGTATATATGGAGATTACTGTGGTGTTTTGGTCTAGAAAAAGATCTATTAATATTCAGTTATCACTGAGATTATTTCAGTTTTTCATCCCTGGAGAAATTTTAAATTTCTTTGCTGTTGAGCCCCTAGTTGTCACTATGCGTGTTTAAAGAATGAATTTCAAAAGCAGTCTTACAAGACATACATTTTTCATTTACTGTAAATAAAACAGAATTTATGACAAAAAATTTTAGTAACTTGGAGAGAGATTATAAGATAATTGAATAAATAGATTCATTATGTAAGGGTCAGATTTTAAAATAACAATCATGATAATAATAGTTGTCATTAAAAAATAATAATTGCTATTATTATTAATATTTGTTACTTTTATTATTCTTCATATGGTTTTGGAAAATTGAAAATATCGATCAAGGAGATATTTCGATAGCAGTTATTTCCCTGCTTCTCAAGCAATCCTTTCTATAGGCATGTATGACAGGCAGAAAATAGGATAAAAAATTAAGAATACAATAAACACTTAATTTTCAACATTGATTTTTTCAAAATCTATGTCGCAACAGGTTAGGTTTTCCTGACGACTCAGCACAGGCAGAGTAATTTGGAAGAGGCTCAAGATATATCTTAATAGGTCATGTCTAAGAAGTAGCACTTTATAAATGAAATACTTACTGTATTAAGTGGTTTAATTTGAAAGAAACTTAAGAGAATCATCTTGAATCATTATCTTGTAGTGCTGAGTGTACAATGTTATATATATTTTCCTGCTAAGTAATAACCCAATTGATATTTGAAAATCCTGGAAACTCTGTTCTGGTGACTGCAGCAAAGAGTGGTTCCTGCAGGGAGTACTTCTAAGGAAGTCAAAAGAAAATATTCTTTCATGACCCATCCTTCTCAAGCTTCAGTTGCTTTATATACTCTACTGATTTGGTGTTTATCATTCATTTTCTCTTTTGCCAATTACTTCCATAAGTATTTTTACCTTTAATAGGCCTTCTCTTTTGTCAAACTTCTCCATTCCAAAGATTATGGACTTTCAGGAAATCATTCTTGAATAAAGCCTGAGGAAGATTCTTATGTTACTCTTTCACTTTGGTTAATTTTTATTGCATGTTTCTCATTAAAGACTTCTTTAAGGATTAGATTGGAAGAATCAGGTATATTATCCCATGTGACCTCATCAGTTGGGTTTTAGAGTTTGTATAATTACACTTGATTTATAGTTATAATTTCTGTTTGTGGTTTTGAGATTTGAGTGTTATTTTTATTCATTAGCCTCTGTTAAAGAGTTAAAAAGACTAAGGCATCACACAGATAAAATGGCCGTTTTCTAAATTTCCATTAGAAATAAGCAACAACATGGAATTACACAAAAGCTAGCTTGAGTACTCATTTGAAAAGAAATCCAAGATAAAGATTATTGTTTTGGGTTCCAAAGAGCTTAGTTTACATATGGCAGGTTTCAGCTTTTATTTCCTGATTGGCATTTTTGAAGCCATAAAATATGTTCGTTCTTTTAACCCGTGGATAGAAACAATATCCATACTGTATTGTTGCCTCCTATATTTTTTGTAAGCAGTTAAGTTAATAAAATATTGGGGTACATGTGTTTAAGCATAAACGCTTTAGGTATGTGAATTTACCTGATGAGATAACAATCAAGCCTCTAGCAGGCATCAGTGATACATGTTTATGCTACTGAAATGTATTTGGAGCAAAGATTTATTTGTGTATATATAATATAACCAATCAGTTGTATATGGATATATTTGCTTCCAGAATAACAGTAACACTCAGAGTTAAAACAGAATTTAACACATAGGATTATGGTATTGAGGAAGACGAGCATTTTGGACAATTTGCAAGTGTCAATGGAAAAGAAGCCAAACTCTGTAAAATAATTTAAAGAGGCTTACTTTGAGGCAAATTTGAGGACCATGGCCCAGAGCCACACCCAAGAAACCTTGAGCAAGTGGACTTGCAGTGGTTGGGTTACAGTTTGTTTTTATACATTTCAGGGAGACAGGGATTACAGGTAAAGTCATAAATTAATACACAGAAGGCATACATTGGTTTGGCCCCAAAATGTCGTACATTTCTAAGGGAGAGGGGCTTGCAGGTTATAGGTGGGTTTAAAGACTCTTTGATTTGTAATTGGTTAAAGAAATGAAGCTTTGTCTAAAGGCTTGGAATGTTTTAAATTAAGATAAGGAAGTCTGTTAATCAGAGACAAGCCACCAGACATATACCCAGACTCAGTGATTTTTTATGTAAATTGAGGACCTGCAGGTTTGTCTTGCATAGCCTTAGGCCTTTTAATGAGTCTCAAGTGATATCTACGTGAAGGGAGGGGGGCATGTTGAGACACGTCTGACCTCCTTCTCATGGCCCGCGGCGGCTCAGTATTAGGGTATCCTCTTGGCCAACAGGGGGTCCATTGAGTCAATGGGGGGTGGGGAACCTTAAGATTTTATGTTAGTTCACAGAAGGAGACATCACCTGAGTAAAATTTTGAGTTAGTATTTTAATACTTGAAGATAAAAAAAGGAAGAAAAGATAACCAGGTTGAGGGAATAGCATGTACAAAGGCACAAGATAGTTAGGAGCCCTCACCTGAACACTCAAGAAATGGGAAATTTAGGAACCACTCCTCTCACCTTGTATCAGGGGTTGAAACACTGTAACACCTTTTCTACAATCTATTATCTGAAGTTATTATTTTTGTTTCTTTGCTTAGACAACTGATTTCCAGTGTGTTATCACTGTTTTATATATTTAACGTCTGCTTAAATTTGCTAACATATTTGTTTTTCCTCTTGTATCTCAGACCTCTTATCTGGAATCTCTTTCCTTATTGAAGAACTTGCTTTAGTTTCTTTGAAGGAGATTCTGTTGGTGATGAAAGTTCTGTTTTTGTTTATCTGGTATGTCTTTTTTTTAATCATCATTATTTGATTGACCCTTAATCGTAGGAGCTGGTTGTATAGCTTTATTTATAGCTAATATAAGTATTCATCCATTCTAGTATTTTGTGCTAATTGTCCTGTCTATTCTAGGTTTCTCCCTCTCTTTCTTTCCCCCTGCTCCCTCTCTCTCTCTTTCTCTCTCATGCGATTTTGACTGATTGAGAGTAGCTTTAGCCAGTTTTCCTCTTTACCGGTGTGGTAGATATGCTTTAATTCTGGAACTTTGTGACTACTCTGGAAATTAAATACACATCCTTAACTTACCAAATTCTAATATCAATCAATTCCTTCTGAATAACACAGACACTTTGTATAATGTAAATATTTCCACTCCTCCTAAGTTATATGGTACTGCTTTTGTGTGTTTTAATTCCAATTAATTTATATGCCACAAAATATTATTTTTGCTATATATGCTCAGTGTTTATTGCTATACACATTACTTATCCGATCTTCATTCCATTCTGAAAATTTTACTACCTGGAATTATTTTCTGGCTGACTGAAGCACACATTTTAGAATCACTTTTTGTGTAGTTCTGAGGATGGAGAAATCTCTTTTATTTGTGTATGTCCGAAATATCTTTATTTCATCTTTATTCATGAAAAATAATTTTACTTATAAGTGAATTCTAAGCAGGCACTTGTGTTTTACTTTCTGTGATTTTTCACATTAAAGATATCATTCCACTTTCTCAGCCTTCCATTGTTCCTATTGTGTGGTTAGATGTTAGTCAAACTTTTGTTTCTTTGAGAGTAGTGTTTCATTTTTCTCCTGTTTTTTTTTTAACTTGTTTTTTTTTTCTGTTTTTGATTCTGGTTTATTATGATTTATCAGATTGTGGATTTATTTTGAATTATCCTTTTTGAAAAATGTTGATGTTCTTGACACTGAAGATTAATGCTTTTTTCATTCTGGAAAATTGCCAGTGTAATCTTATCAACATTTGTCTTGACCTTATTTTTTCCCTTCTTTTTATTTTAGGACTACCCAGCTTTTTTCATTCTATTTTCTATATCTCTTAACTTATCTTTGAATTTATTATGTCCTGTCTTCCCGTGCTGAATTCTAGATACTTCTGACTTATGCATATTCCAGTTCAGTAGTTATCTTTTCTGCTTTGTCCATTCTACCATCAGACACTCTCCCTGAGTTATTAAATTAGATTTTTTTTATTTCTAGAATTTGTATTTGTTGTGTCACCTCATATTTCTTCTCCCTGCTCATATTTTCAAACGTATTCTTTACTTGTTTAAATATAGTTAGCATTTTTTTGTTGTTTTATAATGTTGGTTAATATTAACAATATTTAAGCAATATTTAAAATTCAATGTATGACTTTCTCTGCCCCGTTTGTTCATTTGTTTGTTTTTTCCTGCCAGTTCTCACTCACATTATCACATTGTCTTCTTTCTTCTTGTAGCCAATTATCTTTGTATATCCTTGCCCTTGAAAATCTGTGCCAGTTTCCTGAGGCCTGGAATAAATATGCCTTTTTACAAAAAGATGAGTATTTAATTCTGCTAGATATCTAAGGGAACTGCCATTTTGGCACTACCTAAAGTCAAGTTTATGACTTGAGTTTCCCTGGCCTACCCAAATTACATATAAACCAACAGAAAGTCAAACTGTGGCTGAAAATTCTCAGGAACATTCTGTTCTTTTCTCTCCCTTCTCATTCTCACCTCAACACCAAACATTCATTTCATTGCTTTTTGTTTAGGCAGGATGAAAATGCATATTTATGTTTTACTCATTCCTGGAAATCCAATTATTGTGAGGGACTATAAGTCTCTTACCTTTGGTGACACTAGTCTTGAGTTTGGTAATTCTCACCCTGCAAGGATGGCGCATCAAAGGAACACGACATTTGTAAATGCCACCAAGTGAAAATGGCTGTATGCTTTAGTCTTTCATCTTATGGTGATGATGATTTTTTAAATTCTAATGCTACAGTGTTTTCTAAAGAGAGATGATCACGATAACCTCACTTATGATATTGCATTTTTCATTGACGGCTTGCTTTTCCCTTTCTGACCATCATTTCTTTAATTATGTTTTGCATGTTACCAAATTTTATGTGTTTCCTCTTACTTGAAGTTCATAGGTTTTTTTTACAAAAAAAAAAAAACAAAAACAAAAGCAAGATAATGAGCTTTGTTGAATAACTGTGATTTTTTCTTTTCATTTTATCTTAATTTTGTCAATATTTCCTTTCCTCTTTTAATAGTTGAATGGCATTAATTCTTGTAGTTTAACAGTGATCTTTTGCCAATGAATTACCTTTTCTCCATGAGATGGGGCATATTTATGTATCTCATAATGGGTAACAATAATTTATAACATTTATATTTGCTTGGAAGTCATTTTCTTCATATATGAAATAAGGATATTAACAGAGTATTAGATAATACATGTGAAACACTTAGGAATGTATCTGGAACATATTTGGCATTCTGATGTTTGACACTTTTAATATTCAGAATTTTGAATAAGTGGGATATGATAATGAAGAGAGTTTATGGATTTGGGATTTATATGCATTATCATTTCCCAAATGTTTGAGAAGAAAATAAACAGCAAAAATCAGTCGAAGTTCTTCCCTTTCCAGAATTTTATGACTCATCAGAATAAGAAGTTAAGCTATGGGTATTTAGAGCAAAATTATTTTGCTCGTGGGGAAAGTAGGAGGATGTTTTCCTACCACAACCTGATTTTATCTGTTTTGCACAGTTTTCCAACATTGGTTTAGCTGATAATCAGGAGCATTCTTTTCTTTTTTTAAAACGTTGTCATGAGATCTACAGTGATACTTAATAATTGCATCATCACACATTCATATCTCTGCTATTAATTAAATGAATTCCTTTTTTTTCATATATGGTGCATCTGTAACTACTTCAGTGCATGCCATGTGAACATATTGATCAGTTCTAAAAACTTCTTCACGAATAGTAAGTATCTGCCCTGTGGCCTAGTCAACCTTGAAGTTTTTCAGTTTGCATAAGGAACAGCACGAGATGGGCAAAGGAAGACTTTCCCACATTTATAGAGATGATCACAGTTAGAAAACATTTTAGAAGCCATCCAATTTTTCAGATGATGAAAAGGAGCTTCTGAGATTTTTTTCCCCCATCACACCAGGTGTCTGTTTATAGCTAGTCACCTCAATCATTAAGAAATGCCAGTTGGCCCTTTTCTTGATAACTTTAGTTTAGTTACTTTATGTGTCTCATTGGGCTGTCTCATCAGGGATTCAAAAGACTCCTGTAATCTCCCTGGATCTTCAATTCTGAATCACAATAACTTTCCCACAGCACATACCCCTTTGGAGATTAGTTTAAGTTTTTCTAATTTCTTCCTAGATTTTCTACTACATTTACAGACACTCATTTCTATTTCCATTATTCTTGAAGGTATGTAAACAGTTGGAAAATCTCAAAATGTGAGCCCACTAATTTTTTTTTTTTAATTTTCAATTCCTAAATTTGAAATGCCCTTTGGACGTTAATTTTCAGTAGTCATCTTGCAAAACCTTATTTTTTTTCTTTGTTCACACACATGCCACAGATGTGAAATTTGAATGTACCAATTAGAGAGATTTTGGCACCTTAAAACAGAAGTTCACTATTCAAATTGACTTAAGTAAAAAGGAAATATATTACCTCACATATCAAGGAGTCCTGTTGAAGCCTGGTATATTAGTTGGGTAAAGGTAAAATTTTTATGAAAAATGAGATCCCAAAATATAATGGTTTAACAAGATGAGAGATCTATTTCTCCATGGACTGCTCAGGGCAGGTAAGCGGCTGTGCTCTATGAAGTCATTCCCTCCCAAAATTTGTTCTGTTTTGTTACTGCAGGATCCCATGATGTTATCCTCATTCTCCTGTTCATTCCTGGCTCACTGGTCATATAGATGTGTTCTAGGCCATAGGTGAGGGTATCAAAAAGTACGAAACAAGCAATTTCCTTTTAAAGAGGTAGCCTGAAACTTGAAGAACATGCCAGTTCTAGTCACGTTCTCATTCTCAAAGCCACACTTAGCTGCGAAAATGGTTGGCCTAATAAAATTGAAGTGAAATTTATTACTAAAAGGAAGAGGAGAGAGCTGATATTAATGGAGAAGGAGAAATTAGTAGCACCAGTCACAGGCAGGTCTCATGGTGTATTAATTCAGTGACTCATTTATGCCTTCTTACTTCGTTTGTTCTACCATCAATGATGTGATTTTTTTTTTCCTTATGCAAGTTCTTCTCACTGTGATCCAAGTATTCAGTCTAGATATTGGATCTTAAAGGACAAAAGAGATTATCTTTCGTAGGATTTTATTTCAGGAGTGATTTAACCTTAGTAGAAGCCCCTTAGCAGACTTCCTTCGATGGTCATATGGCCATGGATAGATCCGTAAAGACAACCTGAGCAGTATGATTACACACAGCAGTCAGTATTAACTGCTGACCGGGGGCTGGGCTATGGCTCCTAAGTCTCAAAGATAAGGCATAGGTACTTAAACAAACCAGGAATTCTATTTTACAGGAAGAAGAGAGAGAAGGGGTAGAAAGCAGCCACTGCTTACTGAACAATAACAAGTACAACTGCCTAGTTTAAATTGGTTCCAGGAATCTTATAATCACCTTCACTCCCTCCCCAAAACAAATAAAGAAATTAAATTCTTGATAGTTTAAAGGACTTGCACAAGGTCATGTAGAAAGCTAATGGTTTAACTGTATAATGTCATTTTTCTAAAAGCCTCAAAACAAACAAATATGCATATAAGTAAACAATGCAACCTATGTTTCAACATATGCTTATGTTGATAAAGCAACAGCTATATAAGTTTGTACACATGAATGAACAGCAAGAATTCATTGTTAACACTTGCTCAAAGGGGCTTTAAAAATAACAACTGTCTTCAAGTTGTAATTTTCCACTTCTGATCTCTGAGAAAAACAAATGCTGCTCTTCTCTGTGACTCTATCAGGTCCACACATTTAAATGGTATGGTGATTTAAATCAAGCAGTGTTGATTCTATAACTATTGTGTGCCAGCTGTGTGTAGGGCAATGAAGGGGGCTGCAAGGGACAAGAATTCTACATGAGGAAAATGAAGGCATAAAGTTAAAATGGATGCTGGAGAAAAATGAGAAATGAGGATGGACATAATGGAATGCAGTACTGAAAATATTTATGAAGTAGCTGGGCTTAGATTTCTTGTTAGCACAGTTTGTAAGAATAGACTAAGCATCACAATGGAGGGTTCAAAAGACAAAGGAAGGAGAACAAGGATTAAGGCAAGACGGAAATGAGAAGAAAGGACACTAGACTTATGAGATGGGCCAGAGAGTTAGAAAACGATATATTGAGACCCTACTGGATTCACAGAAGCCTGTCACAGGTCACAGACCACCCTTTGGTGACAGTTTGGGCTTCTCTCTGAGGAGTTAGGAGGTTTTTAGCAGGAATGAAAATGATATCATTAGGAAAGAGATAAATTGGACATGTGTGTAGATGAAGACTTAAGGTGAAAAGAATGAAGTCAATTAAACTAGTTTAAAAACATTACAGTAAGCAAGAGGCAAGTTCTTGTTTTGTTTGTTTGCTTTTTAGTAAAGGTTTGGACAACTCTGACAGGCCACGGTCAGAAACAGAACACAAAGGTGAACATGTTTAAAAAGCGGTAGTGGCAGGTCACAACATATCTCCAGAGGTCATCACTTGAAGTGATGCATGGACACACTTTAGCTCAACAGAAGATAGAGCTCTCACCACCTCATCAGGTACCAACTCCCCCATCACTGAAAGTTCAATCCAAGGTAGGAAGAACAGCTGGGAAAGGAAGCTTGATTTTAACTTCTGCATTCATTGTGGTCAGGTGGAAAGAGATAATCAATAAAATATTCTTTTATCTTTATCATGCAAATATGACTATAATGTGGAAATATGCCCTTAGATGGAAGATTTTAAATAATAAAACACATTTATAAGAGTCTGTAATAAAACATGATGCAGGTTTACTAAGCATGTATACCAGAGAGGAAAGAGAAAGACAGAGAAAGAGAGAGAGATGCAATGTATACGCTTTAAATCAGTGATTCTCAAATGCGGACAGTTTTCTTCCTTAGGAGTCAATGGACAATGTCTCGAGACATTTTTGGTTTTTGCCTCTGGGTAGGTGCTACTAGCAGATAGAGGCAATAGAGGTGCCCCCCCATCCTAACAGAAAGCATTATCTAGCCCTAGATGTCAATAGTACTGAAGCGAGAAACCCTGCTTTAAATGAAAAAGTATACTGGCGTCTCAATCGGCATTCTAGTTTGGCTTGATATTGTGTATGCTATTGGTCATATATTGTGCTGATTATAGACACATGTGCAAGGGATGCAGGAGCTAGGTTATTTCCCCTGTGCGTGCTGTAAGTAAAGCCTTGAAAATAAAAAGTGTCTAAGATATTAGAATAAGACTGCATTCTTCTCGCCGTGAATGACTTCTTACTCTATTTCGTTATTAAAATAGCTTCTTCTTCTCAGAGGCATAACATTACTTCAATGTGACATCTCATTTAAGATTGTCCTTGAGAACAGTGGATAATAATATTGTACCTGGCTTCATAATTTGGCTCAAAAGCTAAAAATCCACCAAATTTGTTAGGCATTTTATTTAAAATTGATTAATATATTTAAAAAATTGTAAATCAGAGTGACACTTTTCAAAAAGGGCTATTTAAATCAGACCACAATAAAACTATGCCTTAAATTCAATAGCAAATTTGATATTAACATAAACCTTGTTGACTGTTCGGTAAGGAGGACTTTCTGACAGAAGATTGTTAAAACTCCTGGAAATGATTGTGCAGCAAAATAGAGGCTTTTCTAGTGCTACAGTTATTAGAAAAGACTTTAGAAATTGCCTAGTTTTTAATGATGAAACACAGTTCAGAGAAAGGAGGTCCAAAGCTTCACATTTGATATTAGCAGTTTATTTGCCAATGACAATCCTGGCATTTCGCCTCCCAGCCCAGCACTCCTTCCAGGACCTCAGATATCTCAGTTTAGGAAGAAAACCTGTATCTTTCTAAGGGATTACCTAATGCAGGTTCTCCCTAGGGTGGCATTTGTATTATAGTAACTTCTAGAACTGAGAGGTGCTTAAAACCAAGAAGGAAAAACAGAAAACTTTTTGCAATGATCAAATAAGGCTCAGAAGCATTGCACAGTATACCTCCTCACGAATATATTTGCTCCACATTTGCATGTGAAAGGTATGTAAATTCATTGAAATTAAAAGCGTAGTTAACTGAAAAGACACTCAGCTTGGTCTTTATTAACTTGACTTTGGGATTCTAACTTCATGCAGCACCAGTTAATGTTCCAAGGTCCATATTTTCTTGTATAATATGAAAATCAGCCAAGCTCCATCGTGTTCAGTGTATTAAATCTCGTCTCTCTGTCCAAAGTGACTTTCCCCTCCTTTCCTTTTTGGGCTAACTAACTCTCCCTTACCCTGAAAATCTCCTATCAAGTGTCACATCCTCTAAAAAGCTTCCCTGATCACTTTCTGACTTAAGTGTCCCTTCTCTACTTTTAAACATTCTCTGAAGATATCTATTACAAAACATATCACACTACAATTTGTAGTTGTGTTTTCTCTCTCTCCCACTTAAGAATGTGGTCCTTGAATTGTCTTTGTTCTCAGCTTGCATCAATGTGAGAAATAGAGTAGATGCTTAATAAATGCGATTTCAATAAATAAAATTTGTAGTTTTTCTTCAAGTATCTTTAGAAAAGAAAACCCAAGCCTTCTTTGCCAATATAGTCATTCCTCTTAGAATATATTACTTAGATCTTTCTATTATTCTGTCAACAAAATATATTATTTAATTGATTGCACGAGAGTTGACAATCTTGGGTGTCTTTCAGATATATGTTTAATAATATATATACATGTGTATATGTGTGTGTCTATTAATTATATATTTTAAGATTATTCAACTTAACTGTCAAATATAACATAGAAATTAGAGGGATGGTTTGGTTCACTTTAATTTTACTGACATCTTTCTAATGTTTTTCACGAAGTCATGATGTGTTTACATTTTGTCAAATTCCTGGTTCTTGGAAAAGATAGGTGTTCCTAATGTAGCTGCCTCTGGATGTGAGCCTAAAGCACCTATCACGTTATTCTTGCAGTGCTTTGACAAGCTTGCAATCTAAGAATAATCTAGGAGTGATAGAATGGATATGCTAAGTTGTATAAACATAGGGAAGGACCAAAGCAGCTTGGCTGTGCCTTAAGTGTGCTACATTTTAGTAGCTAAGTTTAAAATTTGTTATTTTAAATTATTTTTCAGTTAGATTGAAATAAAGCAACTTTTTCTCTGAGAGGTTTATTCTGGTCTTTCCTCCTCCAACACATACACCACCAGTGGGCTGGCTCACATATTGTGACACTTTATGAAATACTATGACAAGAAGTATGAACCAAGAACCCACCCAGATGCCATGGTATAGGTAGCCAAGATCAATAAATTGTGCACTCTTCAACCATTTTCATAGGAATTACCTCTCATCCTTACTTAGCTTCCACTCTTTCTGTTGTAGTTTGAATTGACAAGTTTCTGAACACAGAGATTTATCACACGTTTTAAATTGTGGCTCTTGCCTTTGAAATGAATGGCTGAACCTGGCTGCCTCCTTTGCACCATTAACCGTCTCTCTATGGACTCAGTTTGTTCCCAATCGGAATGCTTTGTGGAAAATATTTGCTTTGCCCAGCCTTAGGCTATGGTCTTACTCCAGCTGCATGCATGAGGGACCACTCAGTCCATCATATCTCTCTGAGTATTATACTGCAGGACAACAATGCAGAAGTGAAAACCTATTATATTTATAGAGACCACTCTCAACTCTTGTAAGAAAAACAACCTAAGAACTTCCCTTGTAAGCTCAGTTCAGTATTTAACTGTCTTTCCTGCTATCACAGACCTTTTTATCTCTAGTTTCAATCCTTTCTGTCACTAGGGGATCTCTGTTAACTTTTAAGAGAATATGGAAGAAATTAAATAAAAGAGGCAGTATTCTGTAGTGCAGTGGATCTCCAAGTGTGGCCTCTGGACCAATAGCAGCAACACCACTTGGGACCTTATTAGAAATGCACTTTTGAGTCCCACCTCAAACCTACTAAATATGAAACTCAGGGGTTGAGGCCCAGAATTCTAGATTGTAAAAAAGCTCTCCTGGGGATTCTGATGCCTGCCGAAGTTTTAGCAACACTGGTTGTCATGGTTAAGACTACAGATTCTTCACATAAACTGGCTGCTGTGGACTGAAGGTTTGTGTGCCCCTAAAATTCACAAGTTGAAGCCTAATCCCCAAAGTGATAATATTTAGAGGTAAGACTTTTGGAAGGTGATGAGGTCATGATGGTGGAGCCTTCATGAATGGAATTAGCACCCTTAGAAAAAGACTCCAGAGGGCTTGTTCTCTGTTCTCTGCCATGTGAGGATTCAAGAAGGTGACTATCTGCAACCTGGAAGAAAGTTCTCACCTCAAATCCGACCATGCTGGCACCCTGATCTCAGACTTCCATACTTCAGAACTCTGAGAAATAAATTAATGTTGTTTATAAACCATCCACTCTATGGCACTTTGCTATAGCAGCTGGAACTGACTAAGACACAGACTCTGTGAGCTCAGGAAGTTTCACCCCAAAATATGATCCTTACTATAAAGTGTATTTTGAGTTAATGGCCCTTAAAGAGATCAACTGGCCCTTGGAAAGGAGCTTTCCCTCTATCTGCATAACCAGATGGGAACCATCAAAAGAACTGTTGACTTCCCTTCCCCTCCCTGTTATCTCAATATGTTGCAGGAAAGAAGATCAAGAATGCAACCAGAACTGGCCCAAATCATTTCAAGATAATACCTGTCTCTGAGGTTAATTTAATTTGCAAAGGGAATTATTTATAAGTCAATCTGTTTTTCCCATCCATTCAACCTCCCTAGCAACCATTTATTGCCCCTAAACAGAATTACCTATATTCCCCAACTCCCTTTCCCCTCTAGAAGGAGGGTCACTCTTTCACTCTGTGATTATCCCTGTGTGCAGTAAATAAAGCTTTTTCTCTTGTTAGTCTGCCTTAATTGTGAGTTGATCTTTCAGTGAACTTTTGGGGAAAAGGAGAAGTTTCCCCCTCACCCACACACTAGCTATGTGGCTATGGGAAGATATTAAACAACTCTGCCCCCCTTTTTTTTTTAGGTAAATAGAGATAATAATGGAATGACATAATAAGGTTATGAAGTATAAATAATTAATGTAATGTACTCACAAAGGTTCCTGCCACATAGTAGGGTGTTTGTTATTGATAATTATAGCATAGACCAAAATAAGACACTGACAACACATTCCAAACATTGGGGAGGTGAATAAAATGCCAACATACTTGAAATATGTTCACATGTTTACATTATTGTTATAATTGTCATTATTATTATTTTCTGTAATTCTGCTGTATTCTGCCTTCTGCCTAGAGTTGGAGAAATGATTAGTTTTTTAGTTGTCAGGTTGAACTGTTCCTTAATTTTAAGGGTAAGTTAGGAGGAGAAACAAGTATGTGGTTTTTTTTTTCTCTTATTAAATAAATATCAGTCTTAGAAATGGAAATTAAAAGTGCAATAATTAATCAAAAAATCTCTTGAAGAGCCTCCGAGATCAGCTATTGCAACAACCTGACAAACACAGAAATTTCCTCAAAAGTATCTCTGACAAGACTTTGTCCTCCAACATATCTTCAGTGAGGGAAGTTTCACCACCACGCAAAGCATGGTGCCACTTTATTGGACATTTTTTAATTGTCTGGATAAAAAGAAACTTTCCTTTTCTTAGTTTTTATCCCTTCACTTGCAATCTGCAGGGCAAAGTACAAGCTAATTAACCTCCAAGAGCCTCTGATTGTCCTCTTTCTCTGGAAGGGAGATAAGCCTGTCAAACTTGCAAGAGTATTGTGACCATTCAATGCGAAAGATACCCGTAAAGTGCCAAGGAATGATGTCTTTCTGATGAGAAACTTTTGCAAAGCAGGAGTAAGCTAAGGCAAATGGGACCAAAAGTCTCTAGTATTGCTCTTTCTTTAAGGCAGATCATTATGTGAGGTGAAATGTTAAAACCAAGGACAAGATAGGGAAAAAGAATTGGGCCTCACCAAAAGGGAGTCTAGGTTAAGGAAAAGTCTGTAGAAACCAATGTATATTTTACAGCTACAACAGGTTTGTAGTATAGTGATTTCTAACGATTCTTACCTTGGCTTTTCTCATGGCTACTTATGAGATTTTCTCATTGTCGGCAATATTGGAAAGTGATTTCCAAGCTCTCCTGCTTATCGAATCTTTCCTACTCCTTGATATAGTTCTTCCCAATTGTGTTTGCAAGTGTTTGGATGTCACCTTTTTGTTAATGATCTCCTTTACTTTTTTGGTCTCTCTTTTGTGTACTCTGCAGGTTTATTTCTTTTTTCTTTCTGGTTTCCTAGTGACAGCTTCCCTTCAATTCCCCTTCTCTGTTTGCTTCTCCTGAGAAGGAGCCAGTGTCAAAATGTTAGCTCAGTAGGGTTTCCCATTACCAGCTCTGCAAGTCCCCAGGCACCTCCTGTATTTAGCAGTCTAGGAGCCATTATGGCCCAAACATCATTTTCAAATTGTCATGTAAATAAATTCACAAGGCTCAAGAAAATTGGAAAAACACAAACACCTGTGAAATAATGATTACTATTGCCTTACCTCATGCCCACTTCATGTTAGATTTATCCAAATTCTTTCATTGGAAGCTGATATAGCTATGCTGTAACTGTGAAATTAATTATCAGCTAGGAGGGCTAAGGACTTAAGGTGTGAAAATTGCTGGTTGACAAAGGGCGACAGCTCCATTACATCTTAAAACTGGAGTAGACAATGTGAACTAGTCTCAAAACCTATCTTAACTTCATTAGTCTGTTAAAAAATAGTCCTGGAAGATGTCTCATGGAGAAGAGTTAGTCAAGGAACACCACCAACAAAATAAACATGAAATAGGCAACTTCTAAATACAGTGCCTTCTTTGACTTCAAATATTTCTAAACAGATATGTGGGCATTAATTGCCAGGTATTCATTTATTGGGAAATAAATTGGGTTCAGTGAAATGGGACTATCTGATCAGTCTGTGCAGTGTGCCTTCTTTGAAGAACTGGCCTTTCCCCAACTATGTGATCTTGGCCATATTACCAATTCAGTACCCTGCTCCACTTCAGTAGAGGCAGGATGTTATTTAGGCAGTTCAACCGACTAACCCAGCACAGTGATTGCTGTAGTCAAGACCTCTGACCAAAAAGTACCAATGACAGAATACTTGATATTTGATAAAAAGATATTATATTCTGGGTTGTTACTAAGATACTTGGGTTGGTATTATCCAGGTATTTTCTGGGAAAATGTTGAGTGTTTCCTCTCCCTACCATGAGAGAGAAGCCAATAGAGACAGAGAAATGGAGATTACAGTTGCAGAGAGAAATATAGAGCCCTTGATAAAATTGCTGGAGCTTCTGGCTCCAGTCATACTTAAGTTATCTCTGTTTCTGGACTTGAAAGTTCTATGAGTCCTTAAGTTCATTTTACTTGAGCTATCTGAGATGGGTTTCTGATACGTGCTACCAAAGACTCCAGGCTAATATAGAAACTCTACTAAGAACCCTCTCAATTCCAAGGTAAGCTATTCCTTATTGAGTGCCCAAATACAACAGGCCTATTATAAGATTGCTGGTACAAAGATATCTAAGAGACATTCCTTGGCTTTAATGGCCATAGGCAATGACCAATGACCATTCAAACATCAATTTTGTTTATGCATTCATTCACTCGTTTAATAAATACTGAATGTTAACTTTATACCAGGCATGACTGTGAGCATTGACATACAGTGATGGACAGGCTGGACATGGTTGTTTACCTTGTGGGGCATAAATTCTAACAAAGGGAAGGTGTATAAACAAACACATAAAGAAGGAAAGTGCTTTCTATTATTGATAAAAGCATTTATTGCATTCTGTAAACAAAATAATGTGATAAAAACTACATACAAAATGGGAGAGGACCCCTTGGGATGTGATATTTAAACTGACACAAAACAGGGTGAGATGGGACTGGCAATTTCAACAGCTACTAGAAGAGTTTTCCAAGAAGAGTAATAGCAAGTACAAATATCCTGACATTGCAAGAGGGATTGAAGTTCAAGAAACCAAAAGAAAGCCAATGTGCCTGTAATTGTCTCAGCAAGGGAGATTGACATTGGAGAGTTTGAAGATTTAATGCACAAGGAACAAGACCTTGTAGGGCTTTGAAGGCCATGGCAGTATTTCATTACAATCAAATGGCAACAGAAACCATTACAGGTTTTAAGAGGGAAAGTATCATGATTTTCAAGGTATCATTGTGGTTATCTTGTAGAGGGTGGTTCATGGTAGAAGTGAAAGAAGAAACATGCAAGTGCCTTGGACAAAAGTGAAAAAGGACAATACCGAATGCATATTTTTGACGGACATTCATATATTATAGGTTAAGTTCAGTAATCTCTAGGGTCTCATTCAAATCCACTCTGGAATCTTAAAGAATTTCTCCATGTTTAAGTGTAAATATATAAGACTGATGGATACAATGACAAAACTAACAAGGTATCTTCTTATTTATCTGGGCAATAACCTATATATAGATATCGGCTATGGCAGGAGCTACTATACAATTATCTACATGATGGTTCTTTCATCAATATTAGTGATATTTGCTAATTACTTGAGAAAAATAAGAATTACCCTTTTTTTTTTTTTTTTTTAGGTCCCAGCTTTATAATTTTCTGTCTTAAAGTGTAGTAGATTTATGGACCTGTTGGCAGCGTTCAGTCCTGAAAACAGCTCCTGCTTCAGCAGGATGCTGTCCACATGATATTCTCTAGGCCAACTTCCTAGTCCCTGATCCCAGCCCTTTCATCTCTGACCTGGGTTTATCCATGGACTCATGTAAACTATCTCCTTTCCTGCTGTCATTGTGTAAAATTAATAACTGCTGTTTCTCAGAGATGTATCCCACCCTACAGTGCCCCTGACTTCACAACGCACTATTCCCTGTTTTCTGCAAACACCCTGACCCCAGCCCATTACCTCTGTTTGTCCTACGTCATTATATGTAGATCAGAGGCGAGATAGGCAAGATCTCAGAGCTCTGATTCCCTTCCTGAAAATGATCACAATTCTGGCCACACAGACAAATTAGCTGCTTGTTTTTATTTCTTCTGAGTGTCCCCTTTAAGTCTCCAGTCTCCTGAAAATAGTTGGCCAGATTGTACTTCACTTTTATTCTGTTATTTCTCAGAATGCTTCCTGAAGTTAGTTTCCTGCTCAGATGCACCTGGTGATAGACCAACCTTTCTAAAGAGAATATATTCAATGAGAAAATAATGTAAAATGTATAGGTGTACTTAAGGCATAATAGTAACCACAGGCACAAAACATCAAGGGTAATATTATTACCCTTGATGTTCACCTGTGAGTCTCCTAGAAGAATGCTTTTAGATTAGAGTAGAAACATGCTTCCACTCTTTTTGAATGGCATGCAGCCAAACATTATATTCTAGATCCCTTCTACTTCTACCTAACACAAACCACTGTTACTGATGGAATTCCTTACCTCTTGGCCAGGTGCTCCAAGAAGTACTTATCACACCCATGTGAACTACAGGACTTTAGAATCATATTAATGAAGGAAACTGTTAAAAGGCTTACATAAGAATAAGCTCAAATCCCTCAAAAGTGTTCTTACTCTGTCCCTGTTCACTCCCATGTTTAAAAATTGCTTAACTATATGTGATGACACCTCCAAGACTGCAACTGACAACAATTTTATTTTCTGTTGGTGTTACTCATGTAATTTATTGTTCATTAATGTTTATTTATTTCTTTATGCATTTTATTTATGTATTTCAGGTCTTTAAATTAAATTACTCAAAAACTTCTGTAACTTCATTTTGAGTTACTTAATCTGTCCAAAGCTGAGAAAGTTGTACTGAAGTAACATTCCATTATCTAAGTGCTTTTACATAATTTATTTCGATTCAATATTTTGTTACATAATGATTTATGACTCTTAACTCCATTATGAATTGTGCCTTTTATCAACATGAAATTATATTTTCCCTCCTATCTTACTGCTGTTTAGCTTTGATTTTCATTCAGTCTGAAGTAAATAATATCTCAGAATTATTTGCCAATCATTTTAACATTTTGTAACTACATTCATTTAAGCAGCACATATTTTGAATTGAAAAAATATATAATCTGAAAATGGTTATTACAATTGGGATTCTTAGAAACCATTTTCATCTATTGTCATAATTAATATAGATTTCTAGAAACAAAATAAAAATTCTGATATATACATATCATTACATTTTTCTTCATCTTTAGTGTTCTATAATAAATATAATCACAGACAGTAAAAAATTGAGCTAACAAAGGTATTTGTGAATTGGTTTAAGAAAATTATTAGTTTTCTATTTCTGTATTAATCAGAAAAGGGTAGGCTATTTTGCAGTAATAAATAAATAAATAAATAAATAAAGGAAGGAAGGAAGGAAGGAAGAAAGGAAGGAACCTCAGTGGCTTAACATAACAAAGGACTTTTATTGTTGTTGTTGTGGCACGCTTTGATACAAGCAATTCTTCTGGGTGTTTCTCTTTCACAGGGTGACTCAGAAATCCAGGCTGTTTTCATCTTGCGTTTATGCTACCGCTGGGCTACAAGGCTCCTGAGTTGCTACGGAGCAGTGGGGAGCATGTTGTATACAGCACTTCCACCCACCTTCCTTCTTTTACATCTCTTTCACGTTTTTGCTTATTTCCTGGGAGAGCTTCTTAATTTGTCTTCTCTGCTATTAATCCAATCTGATTTCTTGTCAGTTTTTCCTTTTCCTGTCTGCTTGCATATATAAATTCTGCCGTTGTATTTCCAGTTCCCTCACAGTTTTTTCTACTGTTAAACAGCTGTCTTTTTTCCTCATAGTGGCACATTGTTATCCCAGAAACAAAATGCTGAAGAGAGTATAAAACTCTTAAACTCTTTCATAGAGACTGAGGCATTTTGGATTCTTTCAAAATGCCAAACATTTCCCCACATTTTCTGATAGTTTTAATTACAGTTTTTGGTGAATGACAGGGTCATCTGAGTCTTCACGGTGTGTTATTATTCTTCTAAAGCTTAGAAGGCTAATTCATTATTATTTATTATTTAATTTGACACATAATAATTATACATATTATGGGGTACAGTGTGATATTTCAATACACATATGTATACCATGCATAATGATCAAATCAAGGTAATTAGCATATCATCACCTCAAACATTTATTATTTCTTAGTGTTGGAAACATTCAAAATCCTCTTTTCTAGATATTTGAAAATATACAATAAATTGTTGAAATCGTTATTAAACATGGTCACCCTATAGTGTTTTTCCACCTATTTGCTCTTTGTGGGCTGAGGCATGATCTGAACTGACTCAACTGAGTCCATGGGTATGTGGACCAGACTTTTTTTTTTAAGTTATTTTTAATTTCAGAGTATTATGGGGGGACAAACACTTTGGTTACATATATTGCCTCTGCACTACCCAAGTCAGAGTTACAAACATGCCCAACCCCCAGACATCGTGCACCGTACCCATTAGGTGTGCATTTACCCATCCCCTCCTCCCACTCCTACTTGCCCGATGCCCTATGAATGTTGCTTCCATATGTGCAAATAAGTGTGGATCAATTAGTACCAATTTAATGGTGAGTACATGTGGTGCTTATTTTTCCATTCTTGTGATACTTCACTTTGAAGAATGGGCTCCAGCTCCATCCAGGATAGTACAAGGGGTATTAGGTTCATCATTTTTTTTTTTTTTGTGGCTGAGTAATACTCCATGTTATACATAGACCACGTTTTGTTAATCCACTCATATATTGATAGGCACTTGGGTTGTTTCCACATCTTTGCAATTGTGAATTGTGCTGCTATGAACATCTGAGTGCAGATGTCTTTTTTATAGAATGTCTTTTTTTCTTATGGGTAGATACCCAGTAGTAGGATTGCTGGATCAAATGGTAGTTCTACTTTTAGTTCTTTGAGGTATCTTGTGGATCAAACTTGATCTTGATTCTCTCAGCTGCCTCTTTTGCCTGGTTCATGCTTCTGATTCCCGCTGAAGGTGAAGTTCTGTGTGGGGCCTGGCTTCTTACCTCACTCATGAGTCTTGATATCTCTCCTCAGTTTTCTTACATGCCAGTGCTTTGTCACGGCACAGAATTGTGAGGCAGCTCAGATCCTCTGAGACAACTTTCAAAAAAGTAGAAAATAGCAACTGAAAGACTAATTCTAGGAGGGCTTCTTTCTGCTCTTCCAAAAGCTCCTGTGAGATACGGTTCCAGTTGCCTACATGGCAACCAACTTAATAAAACACACTTGTATTGCCTTCTTTCTTTCCTGTTTCCCTCTCCACAACCCCTTGTTCCTGTTTCCTGGTATTACTTCCCAAACAAATTTAAGCTCTGCTTTTGTAGAGAACCAGGTTACAACAGTGATTTTTGTCAACTTATTATCAGACCCCTCCCTCATTTTTCAGATCTATCATGAGGGTTGTTGGATTATGAACATAACTTTTTATTTTCTTCCTAGTTTATTAAGCAACCAAGCAGGATAGTTTTATGCACTGAGGTACATCATCATCCTGAACTTATTTCCTGGTTCTCTGAAATGTTCAGCCAAGAGTATAACAAAAGGTAAAATTCCTAGTCTTCTTTCTTTTCTTTTTTTCTTTTTTTTGGAGACAGTCTCACTCTGTTGCCCTCAGTAGAGTGCGTGGCGTCAGCCTAGCTCACAGCAACCTCAAACTCCTAGGCTCAAGCGATGCTCCTGCGTCAGCCTCCCAAGTAGCTGGGACTACAGGCATGCTCACTACGCCCAGCTAATTTTTCTATTTTTAGTAGAGACGGGCTCTCGCTCTTGCTCAGGCTGGTCTTGAATGCTGCCTGAGCTCAAGGGATCCTGCCTCCTTGGCCTCCCAGAATGCTAGGATTATAGGCGTGAGGCACCATGCCCAGCTCCTGGTCTTATTTCTTAACAGACCTAAACATGTTTATGTTTTCTCGGTTGACTTTCTAATTCCCACCATGATGAGCTACCATCCTTCTCCCCTTCTATCATGCTCTATTGTTTTTGGTAATTAGTAGTTTATATTTTGATAGAGAAAAATAGGTAGTGATAGAGTCAGTCCAGGGAGAAATAACATCCAATAGTCACATCGAAACCAGCAACTATGTCAAAAACAGACTTTTAGACAAAAATTCTATTGGAACCAACCTAGGATCTCTGGCCCTGGGAAAAGAAGTGAGGGCAAAAATGCGTCATCTTCCTCTTCAAACTACGGTGTTTTTCTCCAGTGGCATAAAGGGAAGAAAAGTGTTGGCCATCAACTCAAATTCCAAACTGAGCTACAGAAATGTTAGACAAAATTTACAAGGATCTGATTTGAGAGAATTTTACATGGTCCGCCTTAACTTTTGATTGTATTATCAGTTTAATATGTTATGTGCTTTCACAGGAAATAGGAAAGTTGAGATATGCAAAACAGGAATTGCTATTTGGATGCCACACTAAACTTTTAGAACCTGTAGTTATATTCTTTAGCAGTTTCTAAGTCATAAGGAAATGATATTATCTATCTTACATTTTCCATTTTGCTAAAGCAAATTAACTACATTGTTGACTTTCTGTAGTCTCCCTTCAAATGGAAAAAGCAATAAAAATGAAATAATGGTAATAATCACAGTTGCCGGAAGGTTTTTCTCCACCGTGCATATACAGAACACAAGCACCCATAAATGAAAGCCCATGGGATCAGATCTTCTTCAAACAGGTCACTAATTAGCTTCTATAATTAATATTTTACTATAGCAGGGAGAGCCAGGTAATTATCTGGTATATTCTAAAGGTGAGTCACCCCATTTTAAGTAGCCATCATCCTAGAAATACAATTGCAGAATAGCAACTTCTTCTGCATGTTTAAGGGAGTCATAAACTTTTTCAGCAGTTCTAACTACAGCTGTATAAAGCACCTTTTCCTGTCTGTATCAGCAAAAAGATCTGACATAAAAGCTTTATCTTTTTGACCATGGTGCCGATGAACAGCTTCTTTTATTTTCAAGACACCCATATATCTTGGTGCAAGAGATTTAAACTATTTGAGCATTTCTTGTACAATTATAATTTAGCCTTTTCATTTTTGAATTTGTCTTTTGTATATTTCTATTTCCTAACCTAGTCAACTAGCATAGTATTTATCCCTTCTAACTGGCTACTTCCCACACAAGAAAGACTTTGTGGGATGAGGAGAGTGATTAGAGGGAATTATAAGGAAAGTGAATGGATCACAGTTCATATCAAGCAATCCCTGCATTCATTAAAAGACATCAATCATTTTCTTTTTCTTTTTGCATATGCCACCACCACTGGCTAATTTTTGTATTTTTTTGTAGAGACAGGGTCTCACTCTTGCTCAGGCTGGTCTTGAACTCAGCCTCAAACAATCCTCCCACCTCAGCTAGGATTATAGGTGTGAGCCACTGTTGCTGGCCTGAACATTTTCTTGATATGCTGTCTCCTTTCAAGATACCATGTCCCCACTTTTTATCTAATTTCTTGAGTTATATTCTACGTATTTATATCTATAGGTATCTATCTATATGGGGAGGGAAAAATATATACACACATGCACACATTTATGGTCTTATCTGTTCACAGTACTTGAATTTCCTGATATTGTTGTAACAATACAAATATTAGCTATGAATTAAAAAATATTAACCTAATATGGCACTTTTACTTGTATTAGTTCTAATCCTTAAAAAAGCTTTGAAAGCCATAATCCTTATTTCCATTTTTACATGTTAGTAGTTTGAGGCCTAGAAATACTCATATAGTATAGTCAAAGTAGTCAAAATTCTGACCAATTTTGGTAAACTTCAAAATATCACTTGCATTATTCTATGTTGCTTTACATTACTAATGTTTGTTTACCAGTAATAGGATTGCCATTTTTTTCTTAGATGCAGAAATAGGAACGTATCATGGCATTATTATGGGAAAAAAACTGTACAGATAGATTTGGTTATTGACTGTAAGAGTTGGAAAACTCTGGCCCATGGAAAAAATTCAGCTAGCCACCTGTTTTTATAAATAAAATTTTGTTGGAACACAGTCATGCCCAGTTGTTTACATATTGTCTATGGCTGCTTTCACATTACAATGGCAGAGCTGAGTAGTTGTGGTCCATAAGGACCACAACCTAAATGATTTACTCTCTGGCCCTATATAGAAAAAAGTTGCCAGCTCTGGAACTAAACTATTACTGCAGTAACTATATTGATGTAAGGTTTTTGTCAAAGCAAAATATATATATTTCAACAACATTGAGTCACAGGAGCCCCCAAAATTAATTTTCTCTCCATTAGGTAAAATTCTTCCATGATTCCTAAAATATAAGTGTACAGTTTTACTTTTAAAACAAAAATGTTAATAATTCTGTTTTCTTTGTGAGTTTCCCCTTTCGCAATCTATTCCATGAATTGAACCCAAATATGATAGTAACCTGGGTAGATATCTTCATCTTAACACAAACCATCTTCAGATAGTGCTTCATTTATGCAGCACATTCAGCCGATTACGAATTCTGGTCAATTCTGCCTCTGAAATGTGTGCGTGTGTGTGTGTGTGTGTGTGTGTGTGTGTGTATTTTTTAATTTAAGATATCCTTTCTTGATGTATTTTCAAATTTTTTTATCTTTTTATACCATAGTTTGGTAGTCTCCTACTAGCCCTTACCCTTCCTCCTCCTTCCTCAAAATATACGGTTTTAATGTTTCTGCTTCATATGTCATGAATCTAATAATAATAAAAAAATAATAGATACTTAACATTGCACTTACCATCTTCCAGTCACTGTTTATATTTATCAACTTATTTGATACAACAACCCCCCCCCCCCAATGCAGATAAGGAAACAGAAGGGTTACATAACTTGTGCTAGAATAAGTGTCTGGGCTTATACAGAGTCTGTATCTTTCTCAAGCGTAATCCTCATGTTCCTTATCTGCTTTTAAACATTCTTTCTTATTACTGAAACTTCTTGAATTGCCTATTTGATCTTAGAATGGTCATTCTCTTTGAAGCTTTAAGAGCCCCTCTCCCCGACCCCACTTTGCCACCCCCTCCAACCCATCCTCCAGCATGTGACTCCCAATCTTAGAAGCTGTGGTGTGTGATTCATGATGGCAGTGGCAGTGCCTGATGGGAAGGCTTCCATAGAGCCTCTTGCAACTCAACCCCTAAGAGGTCATACTTCCTATATTGTGGGCTCTGGGTTAATTTTTGGTTGGTACTGTTTATTTCATTTGTAAAATTAAATGTATCTTGTCTTTAATACCCTTTGCCAGCTGAAGCCAATCTACAACTGTAACTGTATCATTCATTTTTTGTGAACTGTGCCTTGTTTATATCAATGTGTAATATGCTTCCTTAACTATGGGTTTACCAACTTTTGTGACTCTATTCATTTGATTTCTCCTGTCTAGGCTTCTGATGTCTCACCTTTTTTTTTTTTTTTTTTTGCGCAAGAATTAACTTTATAATTCAGCTGAGGGAAGGGCACTCAAAAGGTTGGAAGTATGTGCTCAGCAGTCATAAGGCCAGGGTTTCCATCCCACTCACAGCCCTGTGGGACCCTGTGGCCCAAGATAAGAAACTCCTCATCTCTGAGCTCCCATTTATTTTCTCAAAAAACAGAGGTCAGACGAGTAACTATCTACCATAAAATGTTATTACAGACACTTTATGGGATACTCCATGGAAAATGCTTAGCATTTGGACTGGTAGATAGTAAGAACTCAATTTCCATGTGGATACATACAATCTTCTGAATAAAAACAAACAAGTAATATCCCTCTAGGAGAAGGGTCAGAAAAGTTTTTTTTTTAAAAGCCAGGCAGTAAAGATCTTAGGGTTTTTGGGCCAAGAGGCAAAATGCAGTGTAGTAAATATTTAAGGTTTTGGGAACCAAGAGCCATAATTGAAGATACTATGTAGACACTTATGTAACACAAATTTAAATCATTCTTAGCTCATGGGCTATACAGAAATAAACGGTAGGGTAGATTTGGCACCCAGGCTGTAATCTGTCACTCCTTACTTAAGGAGATTAATAATAAGTAGGGTTAACAATTATTATAGCCTAAATTTGGATATATTATTATTTTTTTCTTTCCAATTTTTTTCTTTTTACAAATATATTGTAAACTCCTAGGTCATGATTCTTATCTTATCGAAATTGTTTTTCTGCTGTTGTCATTGTTTTTCATCTCTCTAGAAAGCATACTACAGTCTAGAGTGATTTATATATATGTGTGTGTGGGGGGGTGTGTATAGATGGATAGATGTATACTATATAGAGAGTGATCTACACACACATGCAGAGATCCTACTACAGTATAGTGATATATGTATATATATATCATTTGTATATTATAGGCACCAAATAAAGGTTAGTTATAATAAATAATGTTTTCTCAAATTACTAGATTAATTTAGCTCTGTTGCCTACATTCCTCCATCCAGAAGGCCGTTTTTTCCAATGTGTTGTGCTGTGACCAGAGCTCAGATCTTCATTTGCAATCACTATTGTTCATGGGATCTGATTGTTTAAAAAATTAAATCACAATTACCTAAGGGGAAAAGATTCATGGAAACACTAGGAACTAAGCTCCGGTAATTCCATTTACCTCTTCATATTCCTTGTAAAATCCAGGAGTCCTTTTTAGGTCATGCTCTGGGCAATTCTGTAAGGTTGTGATGTGGAAACTCTCAACTGCATTTTAGGGGATGTTTAACTGCCTTCATTTAGGTATGAGGGACTCTTACATCCTGCCTTCTTTATATTATGTAATTCTCATTAGTGAATCATTAGACACCCAGATTGGAGCAGTCAATACATTTAATTGTATTTATACATAAATGTGTCATCCATAGTCACTTATTTTTTTGTAAATGTAAATTGGATATTTAGATTTAAATGTAAATTCCCTCTGAGGACATTCTATTGGATGGCATCAGATGTTGGTGCAGGTGACAGAGCACCAGTACTTCTCTACAGAAAATGGAGAACCATTTAAAGTCCATATTCACGAGAACGTGGCCCAGGTCCTACACTATGACACTGGAATGAAGGTTGGTAAATTAAGTGCATTTTTCCTGGAAGAAAGTAAAGCTTACAGGTTTACTTCTGGCCTTTGTTCCCTTTATCTTTCATGGGGAAATAGAAAGGCCATATAGTACTCAAGAGTGTTGAGCCCTGAGATTGTCACTTCCCACACATTATTCTGTAATCATCACAAGATGTCTTAGTATACAGATGCAAAAACAGTGTCTGAGAATCATTAAATTACTCCCTGAAGCTAACACAGCTATTAAGTTGTAAATCTATGAATCATAACTCACATGTATTTGATCCCAGTACCCATGAAGATAATCCAAGAATATTTTTTCATTAGCAAAGTAATTTTTAAATCAGCAATCCAACCATACTCTTTGAATATAACACAATAATATGTATTATGATTTTTAATTACTAATTACTTCTATTATTATCCTTGTTAATTCTACTAAATAGATACTTTAGTTTCCGAGCTTATCTGTAGTGTGGTAGGTTGTAAAATGTTAGAGGAGAAAGCATCTATTTTGTGAAAGTAGATGTTCTCTAAATACCCTGGCTCCCCATTCCTTAAAACCAATCTTGGTACATTCTGGCAATATTCCTGATTTCATGAATCTCTCTGCCTGGGATAGTATCTCAATGCATAAGTAGTTTTCTTGGCTTTGGACTGAACTCTGTTATTCATTCTACAAGCTGTTCCCTGCTGTCTTCATCTAGTTCTAAGGACTCAACTAGATATGCTGAATATTTCCAATGACGTAACACAGTCCCTCTAAAGCAACCTCCCCAAATGAGACTTGTTTTGAGCTTAGCTCCAAAATGTGTTCCTCATCTGAATCATCTCAGTGTTTCCCATGATGAAAAGGGAAAAATCAGTATGACATACTGATACTGTGTTCACTTACAATTTTAATATTTTGTTCATGGGTATTTTGCATTAGTTTTGATTTTTAAAAATATTACCTTAAACATTTATCTTGATTACTGAGTTTTTTTGGTATACCTTTAAATTTTGTGCTGGGGGTGAGTGCCTCACTGCTTTACCCTATTCCCTTCCTGTTGAGACCAAACATACCAAGTCCTAGAGCCAGTCTCACCAGGCTTAAATCCTAGGGCCAACTCTTCTTGGCCAAGTTTCCTTGAGCAAGTTACTCAACCTCTCTGAGCATTATTTTTTTCATTTATGCTTAACTGAGGATGATGATAACAACCTAGCCAAAATGGGTGTTGTGGGTTTTTAACAAAATAATGTATGAAAAACATTTAGAATAAATCTAGCTAATTTTAAGTGCTATCAAGTCATTTACTGTTATTAAGATATTTTTAAATGTGCTGATCAAAAGATATTTAAAAGTAGAAGTAGACCTTCACATATAGAATAATTCATTTACGGAATCAGTATCTTGCAGGGTAAGGCCAAAAGTCAACATTTAAAGAAATAAAACAATACTGAAATACTTCCTCACACCAATTTGATGATCAGTGTTGTTTGGGATGCACTGTGTAGGATGAGCCTCTTTAATTCCTCTGTTAACCCATTTCTCACCCTCCTCAATATCATAGACTAGGTTCAGATCATAATTGCTTCATGCCTGAACTGGTTCAAGAATAATCTATATGATTCTCCTTCCTCTAAAACTACAGCACTGTAGAAAATTGGGGAACAGGGTAGTTATTTGAAAATACATCTGATGATATCATCACCTTTTTTGAAAAATCTTGAGAGTCAAAGCTAGAGTGAGTCAGAATCTTTGAACTCTTTAGTGAGTACATAAGGTCCTTAATGACTGGGGCCATGTCAAAAACTCTAGGTTCATCTGTGCATGCGTGCAGTTTTAAAAATTTGGAACACCATTTCTTACTATGGTGTTAATGTTTCTGTGCATTTTTATGCATTGTCCTTTGCTTAAACACTCATCCCTTCCTCTGCTACTTCATCTAACATGTTATTCATCCTTCAAAACTTAACTCCAATGTAATCACATCTGAGACACTTTCCTTAAGCACAATCTCTGGAGCAAATGTATCTCTTCTATGGCAATCTTGGTTAATGTAGATGCTTTGGTAAAGTATGCA
This sequence comes from Indri indri, assembly GCA_004363605.1. NCBI lineage: Eukaryota > Metazoa > Chordata > Mammalia > Primates > Indriidae > Indri > Indri indri. Next base: position 51,488 of record RJWJ010004523.1, read on the forward strand.
CTGGATGTTCCAAAAAGCACAGAAGAATATTCCCAGCCACTTACTTGTAAATTCTTTGATATCAGCTACCCTTAAAGTATAATCTCTAGTTCCTGATACATACCTTTCTCATGCTTGGAACTCTTATAAAATTGTTAAACAAATGAGCGTACAAATGAATGGATGAAGAGAAAGACAAGCCTTTTACACTAAAATGCTTGAAATATCCAAGGGCTCTATATAATTTAGGCTAATTGTGCCAAAATGTTGTGACTAGAAGATAGACAATTAATTTACTTTCATTCCATTCTCTCCTCTATCCTCATAATCAATATGTCACCAAGCCTGGATAATTTTATCTTCCACATAAATATCTCATGAAACCATCTACTTTTTTCCATTTCCACCCAGCACCCAAAATAGTCATTTCAAACACATGTCTGACAGCCAACTGCTTTTTGGATAGAGAGAAAACTTAAATAGACTCCCAGGCCCTCTTTGATCCAATTCTACCCCTGTACGCAACCTTATTATGGTGAATTACATTTTTCTAAAAATGACTGCCACGATATGCCTTATTCCACATGATGTTCTTACAATGTGATGTTCACATTCTCATTGAGTCCTGCAATGTATACACCCTTTCCTTGAAACTGGGCCACCTTTGTGACCAACCTGATCAATACGGTAATGTCAAAACAATGCTAGATTGTAAAGATGCCAAGTACTTCCACTTTGTTCTCTCAAGTACTGACTCTCAAAATTCAGCCATCATGCTGGGAGGAAGCGAAACAGCTATGTGGAGAAGCCACATAAATGTATTCCAGCTGACCATCCCCACTGGCTCTTAGTTTACAGCCAGTGATACCTGCTGGAGATGTGTGTGATGCTTCTAGCCTCCAGCTGTGGAGTTACATATCTAAGCCACCTCCGCTCTAGCTACACAGAGCAGACATGAACTGTCCCTACTGAATCCTGACCAAAATTGCAGATTCATCAGCAAAATAAATGCTATTGTTATTTCAAGTCATTAAGCTTTATGATGATTTATTACACAGCTATAGCTAACTAGAACACTCATCATACACCATACTCCTCCCCATCGTGCGCTGTGTTCTAGCCACACCGGCCTTCTTCCAGATCCTCAAGGCTTCCTGGTTCTCCATTGCATTCACACACTGTTTTCTCTGCTGAGGGTGCTGTGTCTCACTTCTAGTTAACTTTATCAACCAATTCCTATTTATCCTTTAGGTCTCTGCTCAAGCATTACTTCCTTAAGAAAGACTCCTTAGACTTCCAGCCTAGTTCTAAGTCCTTTTCTTTCCTGTCCTCATCACAGTTATAGCTTTTCTAGTTAAGATCACAATTTAATGACAGTCTGTCTCAGACACTAGACTAAAAGCCCCATGAAGGCCATTCTCTTTTACCATATCAGTATATCCCAGAACCTGCTATAGTGTGTGTCACATACCAAATTTTCTGTATTTGTCAAATAGAAATAATTTATCAGAAAGAAATAATTTAGCAGTCTTTCAAAATATTCATCTAATTCCTAATCTGTCTCATGCAATGTTCTAGGTACCAGGTATTTACTGTGAACCAGGAATACCAGGCCCTGGTCTTCGTGGGGCTCATGTTCTAGTGGGTCAGGAAGAAAAATATAGAAATAATTTCAAGTAGTGATGACATGCTATGAAGAAAAAAACAAATCAGAGTACTAGAAGAGAAAGAGAAGGAGGATGAAGTAGGTATTTTGATAGGACTGACTTAAAAGATAGTGTTTAACTAGGAATTTGAGAGAAGATATATTTCAGGAAAAGGAAAAAGCAAGCGAAAAACTATGGTAGTAGAAGTAGATTTAACATTTAAGTACTAAGGGGAAGTGGGCCAGAGTAAACAGAAAGTGAAGGTAAAAGAGGAAGATGAATCAGGTGATTGGACTCTGTATCTTAGACAGTTTTATAGCATGAGAAAGATTAGGGATTTTCTTTTGTAACAGTGACTGGAAACTAACGATGAGTTATGAATAAGGAAGTTGATGTTGTTTATGTTTTTAAAAGGTATCTGTGTAGAATATGAACTCTGTTAGGTAGAATGGAGAAGTGGAAACAAACTAAAGTAGAAACAAATAAACAGTGGTCTAGAAAAGAGATAATGGTGGCTTTTACTAGAGGTTTTGTAAAACTATTGAAATGTGTTCAAAGCTGGGTAAGGTGGTGCATGACTATAGTCCTATATACCTGGGAGGTCGGGGCAGGAGACTCTGCTGACCCCAGAAGTTTGAGACCAGCCTGGGCAACATAGTGAGAACCTATTTCTTAAAAAGAAAAAAGAAGGAAAAGAAAAGGAAGCATCCAGAGGCTGGATCTATTTAAAAGATAGAGCCAATGGAATTTACTGAATTAATGAATGAGTGATCTACCCTCTAGAGGTTTGACATCTCTCCCTTTTCTCCTTCCAGTGCTTTTTCTGTGCATTTCTATTCATTCTCCCTTTTCTCTCATGATTCCGTAGTCCTCTAGAACTCTAGCCAAACATACAAGTCCTCTGTAACTTTTTATGTGCATCTAATGTTTAATGACACAATTAAAGTCATCAAAGTTGAGAACCTGTTTCAATGAATCACTGTTTTCAGGAGTCTAAGTATTTTAAATCTGCAATTCTTTTACTTGTTGCAATAAACAAGAAATCTTCCTTGGGTACTTATGTTAATATGTATGATTGCATTCTTCCCTCCCACCCATATGAGATTAAATGCAATCTCTTCCACCAGTACACAAGTGCCTGTGCAGCTTTACAGGTGAATTAATTGTTCATTTCATTTGATTTTCTTCAAATGAGCTCCAGTTTATTTCTCCTCGATTTGTCTTTGGCAGATTTATTTTAAAAGTCTTTTATTTCAGTTTCTAAAGTATTTATCCTCTGGGTCTATTCTTTTTCCTGTACGATGGGAGACTAATTATTCTTCTTCTAATGAATGTTCTAAATGTATCCCATATGGTGGCGTGTGTGTTCAGAACAAAAATGCTTTGGGATAAAATAAGTAAATTCCTCTCGTGGGATTTCCTTACAAACTTCACTTTGTAACAGTGATATGTTCAAAGATTCGTAGACTCTAGGTTGCTATAGAGATCATCTTCTTCCCCCGACCTTCCTCATTTTACAGATAGGAAGAGAAGCCAGAGAATTACTTAGATGGATCATGAAAGAGCTGAAGGCTGGGAATCAGGAAACTTGAGTTCTATTCCCAAATCTGCCAGTGACATTTACAGTTACTTGATTTCTAGATGAGAAACTGGTGAAAAGAGAGAAGGGGGATAGACATTCCTCAGGCGAGTCTTGCCTTGCCCTCCTATTCTAAGTCAGGATTCTCTACTTCAAAGTAATTATCAGCGTTTGTCAATTATATAAATCAAGTAATAACGCTAATGAAAGTCTGAATCCCTCCTGCTCAAACAGAAAGTGTTTATGCTTTTGTTCGCCTTACCTTATAGATAGTAGACACTAAATAAATATCTGTTGAATACGTGAATCAACTATATAATGAAGTGCCTATTAGATGTACAACAGGATAGTAAGCATTTTATCTGCGTAAATTAACATGATGCACAAGAATTAAGACATTAACTTAATTTTCACAAGAAGCTAGTCCTATCTGGAAATAACAATGCCTTTGAGAAATGAGAAACTGAAGCTCAGAAAGTTTAAATAAATTGGCAACAACCAGCCAACTTGCAGACTATAACATGACTGTAAGTAATCTGGTTTCTAAATCAAGGGTCTTTCTACAGCACCAAAGTAATAGTGTTTTTCGCTAGTATCAACCAATGTGGCTAACAACTTTATATAGTCTATTTTCATTAATTCTTCAGAATGAAACCTGAGTGAGGTGTGGTTTTATTCCTATGAGGAAACCAAAACTTGAAATTTCTAAGCATATTTGCTGGGGTCAAACTATTAAATGGGTAAGAATTTAAATCCAGGTATGTTAGAAGGTTTTACATTCTTAATTGCTGTATTGTTTATCCTGATAGATTAAAGATACACCTTGCAAAAGTGAGTTATATATAATTTTATAGTTTTGAGATATTAAAATCTTTCACAATTCTCTCAGCTATTGATTTCTTTAATTAAAACAAAAAGATACTTTGTTTAATCTTATACCAGGATTACCAGATGTAAAGACAGAATAATATCATAGATGATCCAAAAGATTTTGGAATAAATAAGGTCAAGAAATAAATGCTACATGCTGAACAAACGATAAGACAACAAGTTCAGTTTGGCTTTGACAGATATTTTGTAATCTTTGAACACCACTAGCAGAGCCATGGGAAATGCTGAAATTCAATTATTTTCTAAAGAGTGGCACTAATTCTATCCTTGGCCTTCTCAAAACCTGTGTTGGCTCAGTTTCCCATTTCTTATCAAGGGAGTTCCCAACTCCCTGGAATAACTTTAAATTCCAGGTCTAAATACTTTGCATGTTCATCTTTTTTCCCTACACAGCTTTTTCAAGTACTCAATTGGTAAAGATCCCAGAAACACGACGCACCTAATGTCTTTGCTTCGTTCCTTCCATTTCTGTCTGGTCACCCTCTCCTGTTTCTCTCTTCACCAGGCAGCTAGCTCCTCTTGTTCATTCTCAGAATACCTATTCAAATATAATATTAGTCATATCCTCTAAGAGTAGAATGTCCAAATAAAATAAATGCCATGTTTGGGATACATTTATACTAAAAAAATTATCTGTTGTTTATCAGAAATCCCATGTTAATTGAATTTCTTGTATTTTCTTTTGTTAAATCAGGCAACCCTGCCCATGCGGGGTCTTTTCCCCTAGAAATGTTTCAGTGATCCTACAGGTCTGAGCACATAAAAATTGGACATGTGGCATTGACTCATTTAGCTCACTTATATATCCTTTCCTTCGTGTTCCATGAGTTACTAGGGAAAGGATATGGGCTATTTATCTCTGAATATCTAGTTTTCAGTAGTATTTCTTAATTTCTCCTTTAAAAACTTACCTGTGATAATATGGATGATCTTTGTAGTGGGGCTATATAGAGAGAGAAAGTGAGAAAGGGAGACATTGATTCTTAATTCTAAAAATGCCATAGATTTTGTCTTGTTCGACATCCTCCTTTATGCTCCATCCAGAGTTTAATAAAATTGTGTAACTAGTTTCCTGCTGCAAACTAATTTTGGAGAAAAGGCACTCGATTTTTTTCTAGGCCTTAAGTTTGCTGAGTCATTTTCACTATACTATGTAGGTGTTTGTGAGTTGCTACATAGTGATTATGTGTACAATATTCGAATGTTCATAATTTTGCAATTTGGGCACCCCATAGTATTACTACAAAAGGAAAATGGAACAGAAGAGCAGATAAGCATCATGTAATGAAGGCTAACTATGTGCCAGGGACTAGAATAATTTTATATGTTGCTCGTCCTCATATTAAAGCCATCGGAGCCATTGGATAACCTCTATCTTGTACATTAAGAATATGAACTTGTGAGAGCTTAAGTAATTTGCTCAAGGTCACACATATACTAAGCATTAAGTAGAGTTTAAATCTAAGTCTACCTTTACCTGACTCTAAAACTATTTATTAATTTATTTGGGTGAAGAGTTCATCATAAACTTAAAATGCTAATAATTTTTTATATGAAATCTTCTCTAATTACGTGGAAAAATCTTCCAGAAAAAAGCCATCAGCAGCTATATTTTCATCACCCAGAATTAGCAACTGTTAACATATTCTCATATATGCTTTCTGTGTTTTTGTTCTTAAAATGTATATTTTAAGGAAAAAATATTTCTACTTATTTCTATAAAATGAAAAATGTTTGTTAGAAAAGTTGAAGCAATGCCAAAAACAGCCAAAAGGAAAATTTAATCACAAAAAACACTAACATTAAGTATTATGTGCCCCAAATTCCAAATGTCTTTCTTTGCATATATAAAAGTAGGAGGGAAGGAGCAAAGAGGGAAAGAAAAGGGAAGAAAAATAATGGGGAATAGAGAAAGAAGAGCAGATGTAGGCATAAATATAGGCCTACCTCATTTTTTTGTGCTTTGCTTTATCTCTTTATTGCGCTTTGCAAGTGTTGTGTTATTTACAAATTGGAGGTTTGCGGCAACCCTGTATAAACCAAGAGCACCGCTCCATTTTTCCACTTTGTGTCTCTGTGTCGCGGTTTGGTAATTTTCACAATATTTCAAACTTTTTCATTATTATTATATCTGTTATGGTGATCTGTGATCAGTGATTTTTTGATATTACTTTCGTAATTGTTTGGGGGCATCATGAACCATGCCCCCAAAACATCGATTGACAGATTTAATTCATTATGTTTTATGTGTTCTGAGTGCTCCACTGACTGACTCACCTCCTGTTTCTCTCCCTGTCCTTGGGCTGCCTTATTCCCTAAGACCCAACAATATTGAAATTATGCTAATGAATAACCCTACAATGGCTTCTAAGTGTTCACGTGAAAGGCAGAATTGCATATCTCTCACTTTAAATTAAAAGCTGGAAATGACTAAGCTTAGTGAGAAAGGCATGCCGTAAACCAAGATACACTGAAAGCTAAGTCTCTTGGACCAAACAGTTAGGCAAGTTGTGAATGCAAAGAAAAAGTTGTGGAAGGATTAAAAGTACTATTCCAGTGAACACACGACTGATAAAAACATGAAACAGCCTCCTTGGAAATATGGAGAAAGATTGAGTGGTCTCAATAGAAGAACAAACCAGCCGCAACCTTCCCTTATACCATAACTTAATCCAGAGGAAGGCCATTACTCTCTTCAATTCTATGAAGGCTAAGGGAGGTGAGGAAGCTGCAGAAGAAAATGATGAAGCTAGCAAAGAAGTCATGAGGTTTAAGCAAAGAAGTCATCTCCATAACATAAAATTGCAAGGTGAAGCAGCAAGAACTGATGGAGAAGCTTCAGCAAGTTATCTGGTTAAGATCATTGAAGAAGGTGGCTACATTAAAATATAGATTTTCAATGTAAATGAAACAGCATTCTGTTGGAAGAAGATGCCATCTAGGACTTTCATAATTAAAGAGGAAAAGTCAATGGCTAAATTCAAAGCTTCAAAGGACAGGCTGACTCTCATTAGTAGCAAATGCAGCTTCTAACTTCAAGATGAGGCCGATGCTCATTTGACATTGTGAAAATCTTAGGGCTTTAAGAATTATGCTAAATCTACTCTACCTGTGCTCTATAAATGGAACAACAAAGCCTGTATAATAGCACATCTCTTTTCAGCATGGTTTACTAAATATTTTAAGCCCCCTGTTGAGACCTAGTGTTCAGAAAAAAATAGATTCCTTTCAAAATATTACTTTTCTTTGACAGTATATGTAGTCACTCAAGAGCTCTGATGGAGATATCCACGGAGATGACTTTTGTATTCATGCCTGCTAACACAACATCCATTCCGCAGCCTATGGATTAAGGAGTAATTTAGACTTTCAAGTCTTATTATTTTAGAAATATATGTCTTAAGTTTGTAGCTGCCATAAATAATGATTTCTCTGATGAATCTGGGTAAAGTAAATTGAAAACCTTCTGGAAAAGATTCACCATTCTAAATGTGATTATGAACATTTGTGATTCATTGGAGGAGGTCAAAATATCATTAATACGTGTTTGGAAGAAATTGATTCTACCCCTCATGGATGACTTTGAGGAGTTCGAGACTTTAGTAGTGGAAGGAATTGCAGATGTGGTGGAAATATTCATAGTAAGAGAACTAAAATTAGAAGTGGAGCATGAAAATGTGACTGAATTGCTGCAATCTCATTATAAAACCTGAATGGATGAGAAGTTGCTTTTTATTGGTGAGCAAAGAAAGTGGTTTCTTAATATGAAAACTACTGCTGGTGAAAATGCTGTGAACATTGTTGAAATGACAACAATGGATTTAGAATATTACATAAAATAAGTTGATAAAGCAACAGCAGGGTTTCAGAGGATTGACTCCAATACTGAAAAAAGTTCTATTATGAGTAAAATGCTATCAAACAGTATTGCATGCTAGAGATAAATCTTTCATGAGAGGAAGAGTCAACTGATGTGGCAAACTTTAGTGTTGTCTTATTTTAAGAAATTGTCACAACCTTCCCAACCTTCAGCAACTACCATTCTGATCAGTCAGCAGCCATCAACATTGAGGCAAGAGCCTCCATCAGAAAAAAAAGATTATAACTTGCTGAAGGCTCAGAAGATCATTAGCGTTTTTAGTGATAAAATATTTTTAAATTAAAGTAAATTAAATTTTATTGGGTTTTTTTCAAAAGACATAATGCTATTGTACACTTTGTAGACTACAGTATCCTATAAACATAACATTTGTAAGCATTGGGAAACCCAAACATTTGTATGACTCAATTTTTTTTTGTCATATTTGCTTTATTGTAGTAGTCTGGAACTGAACTCCCAATATCTCTGAGGTTTTCCTGTACTTTTACAAAAATAGAGTCATATTAAAATCATGTACTTATTAAAACTATTGAGTATTACTTGACTATTACATAATTAAAACAAACTAAAGTAAATCTGAAAAGATGAACAATTATTTTTACCAGAAGTGATGTTATTTACTAAAATACCTGTATAAATTAAAATGAAAAAGATTATAGAATAAACATTAAACATTATACTTATTTTTAATGATTTTTTTATTCACTACATAATGTTTTACATATGTATGGGGTACATGTGAGTATTTTTTACATGCATAGAATGTGTAAGGATCAAGTCAGAGTATTTGGGGTACCAATCACCTTGAGTATTTATCATTTCTATATCTTGGGAACATTTCAAGTCCTCTTTTCTAACTACTTTGAAGTATATAATAAATTGTTGCTAACATAGTCTCCCTACTGTGCTATCAAACATTAGAAAAGTTGTATCTTCTATCTACCTGTATGTTTGTACCCATTAACCAACTTCTCGTCATTCTCCCTCTTCCACCCTGGTGTCTGTCATTCTACTCTCTATCTCCATGAGATCAACTTTTTAAGCTTCCACATATGGGTAAGAACACGTGATATTTGTTTCTCTGTTTCTGGCTTATTTCACCTAACATAATTACATCCATTCATGTTGCTGCAAATAACCTGATTTCATTTTTTATGGCTTAATAGTATTTCATTATGTATATACTCCACATTTTTTTAATCCATTCATCCACTGATGGACACTTAGGTTTATTCTATATCTTTGCTATTGTGAATAGTGCTGTAATAAACATGGGAATGCAGGTCTCCATTTGATAAACTAATGTCTTTTCCTCTGGATAAATACCCAGCAGTGGGATTGCTAGATTGTAATTTTAATTTTTTGTGAAATCTCCATACTGCTTTCCATAGCTGCTCTATTAATTTACATTCCCACCAGGAGTGTGTAAGAGTTTCCTTTTCTCTGAAGTTTTGCCGGCATCTGGTGTTTTTGGTCTTTTTGGTAATAACCATTCCAACCAGCATAAAATGATATTTCATTTTGGTTTTGATTTGCATTTCCCTGATGCTTAGTGATGTTCAGCATTTTTTCATGTATCTGTTGGCCATTTGTATATGTCTTCTTTGAGAAATGTCTATTCATGTCCTTTGCCACATTTTAAGGGAATTGTTTGTTACTTTACTGTTAAGTTGTCTTGAGTTTTTTGTATATTCTAGATATTAGACTCTTCTTAGATGAATAGTTTGCAAATGTTTTCTCCCATTCAACAGGTTGTCTTCTCACTCTATTGAGTGTTTTCTTTGCTGTGTAGAAGCTTTTTAGTTTAATATAGTCCCATTTTTCTATTCTTGTTTTTGTTATCTGTGCTTTTGAGGTGTTAGCCATAAAATATTTGTTTAGACTCATGATCTGAAGTGTTTTCCCTATGTTTTATTTTAGTAGTTCTATAGTTTGTGGTCTTATATTTAAGTCTTTAGTCCATTTTGAGTTGACTTTTGTACTTGGTCAGAGATAGGGGTCCAGTTTCATTCTTTTTCATGCAGACACCCACTTTTCCTAGCCACATTTATTGCAGAGGATTACTTTCTCCAATGTCTGATCTCAGCACCTGTGTGGAAAATAAGTTGGCTATATATATGTGGATTTCTTTCTAGAGTCTCTGTTCTGTTCCATTGGTCTACGTGTCTGTTTTCATGCCACTACCATGTTGTTTTGGTTACTGTAGCCTTGTAATAAATTTTGAAATCAAGTAGTGCGATACCTTCAACATCGTTTTTTTTAACTCAGGACTGCTTTGGCTATTTAAACTCATTTTTGGTTCCATAAGAATTTTAGGGTTGTCTTTTTCTAATTCTGTAAAAAATGATGTTGATATTTTAATAGAGATTGCATTGAATCTATAGATTTCTTTGGGCGTATGGTCATTTTAATGATATTAATTCTTCCAGTCCATGTGCATTGGATGTCTTTCATCTGTTTGTTTCCTCTACTATTTCTTTCATCAGTGTTTTGTAGTTTCCCTTGTAGAGATCTTTCACCTTCTTTGTTAATTCCCAGTTATTTGGGATTTTTTTTTTTTTTGTAGCTAATATAAATGGAATTGTCTTTTTGATTTCTCTCTGGGCTAGTTCATTATTGGTGTATAAAAATATTACTGATTCTCGTATGTTGATTTTATATCCTCCAACTATACTGAGTTTATTTATAAGATCTAAGAGTAATGTATATTTTAATTCTAGCTGATACAATAATTATTCTGAAAGATAAAGCCTCAAGAGTTCTTTCATCTACCTACTCTTCAATCTGTGAGTGTGTGTGCCTGTGTGAGTATAAACCTGGAAAATATGAAAAAATAATACATTTTTTATATTTTTATAGACATGATTTACATAGCTTTTATTTGTTTCAATATTATCTTTATACTTAATGCACTTTATTTTCACCACTGTCCCATTTATGATGGATTGTTTATTTCTGAATTGTTGATTTTGATTGTTGATTTTTGTCTGCTTTTAATTGGTGGGTCATTGTTAAGCAAGTTTTCAAGGACAATCTCATAGATTCTGTGCTCATTGAATTTTTTGATGATTGAGAATGTCTGTCTGTTGTCTTATAGTTGAATCACATTTTGGCTGAGTTTTATATTCTTGAATGTTCTTCCCTCAAAACTCTAGATATTTTCTGTTGATATGCAGCTCATTGTATTCTAGAAGTGAATATAGGCGTGAAATGGTTGAGACTAGACTCATTTTTCCCTATGAAGGCTATGTATTTTGTCTGCCTAAATTCTTGAAGTATTCTTTTATTATGTCAAAGTTTGACAGTTTATCTATGATATATACAGGTCCTGTGATTTTAATATCTTTAAACACTGATCTATGTGTTAAGATCACACATCAGTGATCTATGTATTAAATTTATTTTTCTTTTCAGCAATTATCTTGCATAATATGATTAGATAGATTTTCTGTTCTGTATGTAGGATATTGTACTTCAGGGATACCAATTACCTTTTTCTGAATTATTACATCTTCCAAATCTATTAACTTATTTTTAATTGTTTTACTCTGTTGTTTTCATATGAATTCACTATGGTTACCCAGTGTTAGTAATTTATGTTTAGAGTTTATATTCTTGTTTTTGCATAATTTTCAATTTATTAGTTGCATAATTAAAAAATTGGGGCCCTAAAGCATTTCTTTCTATCTGCGACTTCCCTTTTTGTCTTATTTGATTATTATAGCACCTTCTGTTTTAAACTTATTTTATTGAATTCAAGTTTTTATTAAATTAATCATCACTTAAGTTTATCTATGACATGAAACAATTGTAAGGAATTGTGAGATAGGTTTTATTCTATATAGCGCTCTTTGACTTTTATTTGTATAGTCCCATCCTTTTTTTTTTTGTTTTGTTTTGTTTTTTTGTTTTTTTGTGTGTGTGTTTTTGAGACAGAGTCTCACTCTCTTGCCTGGGGCGAGTGCCGTGGCGTCAGCCTAGCTCACAGCAACCTCAAACTCCTGGGCTTGAGCAATCCTACTGTCTCAGCCTCCCAAGTAGCTGGGACTACAGGCATGTGCCACCATGCCCGGCTAGTTTTTTTCTATATATATTTTTAGCTGTCCAATTAATTTCTTTCTATTTTTGGTAGAGACGGGGTCTCGCTCTTGCTCAGGCTGGTCTCGAACTCCTGAGCTCAGGACGATCCGCCCACCTTGGCCTCCCAGAGTGCTAGGATTACAGGCGTGAGCCACTGCGCCCGGCCAAGTCCCATCCTTTTATCCATATTTTGTTTTAAGTTCTGGTTGTAGATTTTCCGTATACTTTCTTTTCACCTTAATTATTTTGGGGTGACTCATGGTAGACATTCCATTTTTTTGGTAGAGAGTCAGAGTGACTCACACCATATCCGAGAACAGTTTTTTATTGTATTTTGAGGAGCTCTTGGGGGTTTGTAGTTTGTGTTTTACGAACTTTTCTATAACTAAGCTAAAAGGCAAACTAATAGTGGGCAGGTGGTATTGGGGGAGCAGAAAGGAGGAGAAAGTATGGATTTGGTTAAAATGCATGAATTCAGTCCTATTATAAGAGTGGTTGTGATGCAAAAGTGTTAATTATACCCCAAGTCAACTTCAGGACGAGGCTAAGCTTTAAACATTCCAACCAATTTTGGTCATTTTCCTCTTCATTGGGTTCACTCTTGTAATTTTACTCTTTTTACTTTAGTAGGGTTTCTATGATTTGTGGGTTGAAACAAGGTGAAATAAGAAGATAATACTACTCACTAATTTGTAAGAATTTTCAGAATATTTCCATGGATATTTCCAGCTAGAATTCCTTGGGGAAAGAAGAAGGATTTTTTTTTTTTTTCAAATATTCTGTATATTCCTAATTCTAACATGAATGTTCCATTTTAAGAATTGTTCGCTGGTAAATTTCTCACACATCATTTTTTTCTTTCTGGACTTTTTCCCTGTGACTTTTAATATAATAATAAGGACAATAACAGCAATGCTGCTAACATGACAATTGCAATACCAATAAGAAAATAAATAGTGCAGCCTTAAATAAACCTGTTTGCCATTCCTCATTTGAATATGAAATTCTGACGTTGTCTGGGACTGTTTTGAAGGCAATGTGAGGGTTCATTCAAATGCATTTTTAAGCTTATGATTATTAACTTTCCAAACTTGGAAGCATCCCTGGTGGTCTCTTCAATAGCTGTGTCCTCTACCTGACTTTCAGTCTCTGCCTGCAAACAATCCTGGGAGTACAGAGCATTTTAAAGTAAAATCACTTTGGCAGAAAAGGTTTGTTTCCTTTTCTTTTATTGCTCTGATACACTGCTAGTTTCAAATGCCTAATTTAAACTTGAAAGAAAATTCCTAATGTCCTTGCTTTCCACTTCTAGAGATCCAATAGAGTACCAGGTTCTGAGGTAATCTATTCATAGATTTAGAGGAGCAGTGAATATCTTAAGTAGGATAAACTTAGGATAGATCAAGGGCTTTCAATAAAAAATCCCGAGAATTCTGACAGCGTGGATATACACCTCTTGACTTTTTTATGGGGCTAACAACAAAATATTTAATAATAATAATTAGTACTATTTTTAAGTGTAGCATGTCTGAGTATGATAGATACTCAAAATACCATATGATACAATTAGATAATTGCTTTCTATTTTTCTGAAATAGAAAGTTCAGGCTCAGAGTTGGCGCTTGATCAAATTTGTGAAATGTAGAGCTAGAATTTGAATTGAGTTCTTCCTGATCTTAACACCATTATTAAACAATATCTCTGTAATCAGACTGAGCTGACTGCAAAGTTTAGCATATAAGAAGAAAATGACTGGCATTTAAGTAATGGCAAGAACAGGGTAAAAGTCCAGGAGAGAATTTCATGTCAGAAATGGAATTTTTGATAAGACAAGTCACAGAAAAAGAAAAATAAACAAATAAATAAAAATAGAGGAGAGTAAGTAGGGTCTGGAGGTTTGGGAATGTAAATATTAAATAGAATGATTAGATGGTCTTTTTGAGAAAATTACCTTTGAGCAGAGAATTGAAGGAGGTGTGGTAGTTTATCATGTAGGTACATGGAGGAAGAGTGTTAGAGACAGAACTGGCAGTCCCTGCAAAGACTCTAAAGGAAGAGCATGCTTGAAGTCACAAAACCGTAGAGCCTAGCAGAGCTGGAACTGTGTGGTTGGGCAGTAGGGAGTAGTCAGAGATGAGGTTAGGTGATGGAGGCTAGATGACATATCATAAACCAAACACACTGGTTGTAAGGCACTAAGTATCAATAGTAATAAAGCTCGTGCTAAACTAGAGAGTGCACACCCAAACTAAAGAACTTTGTGCTACATTTTATAATAACAAAACAAGTTCTGACCAGTAAAACACATTAAGGTGCAGAATTCGACCAGTGGGACACAAGTTTTAAATTCCCAATTTAATTTGTCACCTACAGATTATACAAAAGAATACTGGGCCCACAGAAGTTTAATATCATAGTTAGCAAATGTCCAACTTTAGATTGCTGAAATGTTCCTTCATTTTTCCCCTTCCTCTACAAAATGTGCCGTGACTTGGCAAAATTTAGAAAAGGGGATTGAAGATAAACATAGGGGGAACTCAATTTCCAAGGAGCTTGGAGTGACTTAGAAACCTTGAGATATCATTGCATAATCTCAAAGAACAAGTTTACTTTTAAAATTGCATTTGTTAAATCCAGAAAATGTTCCCTAAATCCCCATGATAGAGGATAGATTGCACCACCAGTTGAACTTCCATCAACATAAGTTGGTGAAAGGATTTTTGGATCAAGTTAATCCCTTCCTTTTTCTATCCAGTTCTGTAGGAGCTATCATTTTAGATGATAAGGAGTCTTCTCTCCCAGTATGCATTTATCTCTTTCAACTTTCAGATCATTAAGCCTTAGGAATGCAGCAAGAGTCTGTCTGTCGGTGCCTGTGCTCTGTGGTGTTTATAGTGCTCTTTGTGAAATATCATGGTGAAATGGAAAGAGCATAGGTGAATGTCTCATGTTCTAGGACTTAGTGTGTTTATATGATTTTTTTTTCTTTAGTCCCAAACAATAAGATATAAAATAGCATGAGCTAAACAGAAGCTTGTATATGACCTGGTAAACAATAAAACTCATTACTAATAAACCATTATTTATTCTCACATCCTCGTCAATAGTTACAGTAAGGGTTCTAGTTCATTGTAGGTCTTGCTAAATCCCCATTTCCTTTATGTGTTTTTATATGCTGCAAACTGTCCTAAAAATAACAGTTACTGTAGGACAAATTGGATGGGTGGGTGGGTGAATTTATAGATGAGTGGGACAGACACATGAAAGAATTCATGAATAAATAAGACTGAATTGCTTTTCGGAATTGAGTGCTTAAGTCAATCTTGATGGAAGTTTAATACTTCATCTGGTCAATGGCAATATCTTAACTTCCATCCAACTCCGAAATTTTATGATTCTATAAATAGTGTTTATCTCACACATCACCAGGGCCACATCATATGCTGAAGAATTATTTCCTCTTTATATTTAAAAGTTTGCTATATTAGTTGCATAGATGAGATTATATGAATTTAGATTCTTCTGAATTGCAAAATGTTTAATGGGATCAAATTGCTTTTAGGGACATAATGATATGTAATATATTGCTATATTTTTACTGGAGTCTTGTGTTTTCATTAATAAAATATTTAAGACTGACACTTGAGAACACTAAGGGGATACCCTCATTTTATAACAGAGGACTGAACCTCAGAGTGATCAAACGCTATCTTGGTCTGATCTCGCTTATTGCCACCTAGGGTTCTTTTAGGCTTACCAAACCCATTTTTGATAAGTAAAAGTAGAAGAAAATTTTCAATTCAGTGGGACAGAAGTTAAATATTAGATTTGGAGGAATGGAAGCATAACATGCTGAAGTTTGCTAAAGCTGTACCCTTTGTAATCACTACATATTCTTCTAGAGAGCTTAAACTAAAAATTCTAAATCTTCACAGATTTTTCTTTACCTGATGTGTTAAATGCAAAAATTAATCCAGTGACCCCAAATCTATGTTTCTTGTTTTACAAAATAGTTTATTGATTAGCCAAGGCCTAAACAAAGCTTTCTACATGATTCATGGATCAAAAATATGATCAGAGAGCTTATTAAGTTCATTGTCAGTTACATTCATTTATTCATAAGCTCCTTTTTTCCTACTTACCATTCACAATAGTAAAAGCGAAAAAGCTTATCTACATTTACATTTCACTATGCATAAATCATTGACCATAGTGTTACTTTACAAAGGAAATTTTGGAGATATACATTCCAAAATATTTTATTTGGTGAATGAGATATCCCAAACATCAAACCGTTCAATAGATTATCATAGCTTTAAGTATTAGATAAAATGTAACCACTTAATATGACTATTTTGATATCATAAATTCCTAGCACAATCTAACCATAACACAAAATACTAAGTTATTAAGGAAATGGAATATCTTTTGGAAATGTTCTTTGGATATTTCTCCTGATGGGGGAACTCCTTTGTAAAAACTTTCAAGTTTTATCACTAAAATTTGAACAGACTGATGATTAAATTTGTCTCATATTTATTCATACTTTCCATGTACAGAACTTGAGCTCAGTTTGGGTAAACGGTGCCATAGTTACAAGCATGGGTTCCACTCTATATTTACAAGATGTCATCTTTTGCTAGAGAGACTATACAATTTATCATCCAAACTAGAGTACTTTTAAGAACGAAAGATGGTGTTATTAATTATGCTGGAGAAGACCTTTCCTCCTTGGCCACAGAAACCTGGAAGCTAAAACCTTATTTGTTCTTTATGTGTGGAAAGTCAGTTTTTCTTTAGTAAAAAACAAAAGAAGCAAACAAAACTAAAAAACAGAAAACAAACAAGCAAAACCAAAACAAAAAAAGTACAAAATAGTTTGACTATATTTGGGTGCTGGGTTCCAGTTGCCCAAGGTGAACTCTAAAACCACCCCTTCTTCTCCTTTGCTTTAGTGAAGAAAATAAAGATATTTTTTCTAGACCTTTATGCTTGTTTGCTTTTCTGAGGATTGTTTTTGGGGTATGAAATAAACTCTTAATTTATGCTGCAAACCTTTACAGGCAGCTCTGCTGCTGCCATGCCTCTATTGAAATCCCAGACCAAATTATTCATTCTTTATTCTCTATTTGTGTATTCTGTTTTTGTTTAGACTTTTATAATTGCCTGTTTCTTTGTAGTGCATTTTTTTGCATGTGAGTTTCTGCTATATTACATGTTCTGATAAGAGTATGTTTGTTTTTTACCTCCATTTCTAGGCCTCAGCACTTTAGCGCCAAACCTTAGGTTCTCAAGAAGTGTTTAAAGCAATAACCTTGAAAAGGGGATCTCTTTGCCTTGCTAAGAAATGTGGGTTCTCCACCAGGTTTCAGTCCTAGAATTTGACAGTAGTAATAATTGCAAACAAAATAAATAAACTTCAACGCAATAATGAAGCTGACATTAGAGACGACCTTTTTTTTAGCTTTATTATATACAACTTTTGTCAATTACAACATATTTCTCTTGCAATCTCAGTTGTACTCTCTTTTTGTAGAAATGCTTCATCAGAAATACTCTTATCTTTCTCTGTTCTTCTTTTGGGTATCGTATTATAATCTCTTTTTGTGTGTGTGTGAAACAGGGTCTTGCTTTGTTACCCAGGCTGGAGTGCAGTGGTTTCGTCATAGTTGACTGCAACTTCTAATTCCCAGGCTCAAGCAGTCTCCCTGGCTCAGCCTCCTGAGTAGCGAGGACTGTAGAGATATACCATCACACCCAGATAATTTAAAAATAATTATTTTTTTGGAAATAGAGTCTGGCTATGTTTCCCAGGCTGGTCTTTAACTCCTGGCCTCAAGTGATACTCCCACCTTGGCCTCCCAAAGCACTGGGATTACAGGGGTGAGCCACTGTGCCTGGCCTGTAGTGTCTTAATTAAATGATACTCAGGAAGATATTGCATTAAAAATGAAAAGTATACACATAGTATTATATGATGTCAAAATGTTCCATGTATAAATATTGTTCTACTTAATTTACTTTGTTTCATGGTACATAATTTCATGTTTGACATTAATAATGTATTTATTCACACTTTACCTTGCTTTTTTCTTTCTATTAAACATAACGTATTAGAACAATAAGAAAGGCTTACATGGCAGTGGTCATTCTAATGGAAGGTTTGATTTCAGATTTAGTTACATAAATGCTCATCTAAAATTCCACATATATCACACATTTGCATAAGCTTCCATAATTTCATCATACATATGGGTTTCAGGAAGGGATATTTAAAAAATATTTATGTGAAAATTAGATTTAAGTTGAAAAGCATCCAGGGAAAATATAGAGTAAATACTTCTGTTGGTAAAATTATGACATTAGGAGAATATACAAGCAGGGTATACTTTGAAAAAAGGCTTAGTACAGTGTGTTTATCTTGGCACTGGCAGGAGCAGAGATGGTTTTACCTAAACTATAGTAGATAAGAATCACCTTTGGTGAATCCAAGTTAAATTTTAAGCAAAAAAGATCTCTGGACTCATACACTTTCTTCCCTAATGGCATTACATTTGTTTGAATTTATGTGGTTTTTTTTTTTTTTTTCCTGTATCAAAAATTCAACCTTGCAGCTATTTTATCCATTCAGTAAAAAAAATAATAAAAAGACCAAATATTTAAACTACATACTATAGAATCTTTATTTTATATGAAAACTCAAAAATATTTTCGCTGTCTTAAATTTCCATGTAACTTATTCTAGGCTATTATGAGAGTTGAGCACGGAAAGCTGTCGTTAGCATAAATGCTATGATGTTGGCACTGAAATGGATGCTAAAGACACTTTGTTAGTTCTCCATCATGAAGAAAAATTTCATAGTCTGTAAGTTAGAATTCCTAGGGTGTCTATTTTCTGATTTTCCATTCTTATTTCTCACCATGCCTTTACAACTTCACACTAGGCAGTCCAAACATATTGTACCCATTTACAGTTCCCTAAATATGTCTCTTTAATCTCTGTGTGTGTGTGTGTGTGTGTGTGCACGTGCTTCATCTGCCTAGCATATTTTTCTCACCACTCACGAACCGTGACACATCATTTTAAAAAGATGAGTAGGTTTCCATTAGGTAGGCAAGAGCTTGACTCAAGCATCAAGCACCCTAGATTTACTCTTAGCTCTGTCGCTGATCAGCTGTCTGACCATGGAAAAATGTTATTATCTCTCTCTCTGTACCTTAATTTCTTCATGTGTGAAATGGTAATAGTAAGGTATCTGAAAGAATAGTTGTGTATATGAAGATATGTTATTCTCACATAATTTCAGGCATTTGGGGTTGTGTGTTAGTGTAAAGATGGCCACAAAATAAATAATTAAAACTTAATTAATATAATTCTTTTTAAACTGTGATTTTTTGGCCTGACGATACGTGGGCAGGAAAAAATTAAAATGATAATTTTAGTGAGAAACGGTGTTTTTGTGTTTGTTTGTTTTTAGTATAGTTGTTAACTAAGAAAGCTCTGGGATTTTGCTCTATTTTGAGTAGTCACCAGAATTACCTTGATCATGCTCACTCACTAGACTGAAGATGGCACATCGTCAGCGACACCTGGTGACTTTATGAAAACACAACGTTCATGTCCCCCACTCCTCCCAACCCCATAAGATGCTGATTCTGAAGGTCTGGAGCAAAGCACCACTAGGCAATTCCAACGTATAGTCAGATTGGGGTCTGTTCTCAGCTGCTATGTGGCCACCATGATCATCTCCTCACCCACCTTCTTCTCTTCCTCTTTTTATCTTTCTGATACCTGTTGCTATATTCAATTATTGCATTCTGTGCTGTCTCAAAAGCTAACTGAAGTCACCCAACTCTGCCCCCATTGCGATGCATTCATTCATTTATTCTTTCCACGTCTTTATTGAGTATCTTCTGTGCATCCGGCACTGTGCTACCCGCTAAGTGAACACTATTTACTGTTGAGCCTTAAGGCAGTACTGCTGAGTAATAGGCATTCAGACTGCCTGGGTTTTAATCCTGGATAAACTACTGCCAGCTATTGTGTGATTCAGGGTGGATTTTAACCTCACTCATCCTGTTTTCAACGTCTCCAGCACACAGACAGCATTATCCCCAACTCTCTGGATTCTTTGTGAGCTTTAACATGGAATCTTTATTGTTGCCTGTTAAATTCACAAAGCATATTAGTTATTATTTTATTAATAGCAATATTAGTCATCAGGGAGACATCATAAAATAGTAAAACAAGTGAAAAATTATAAGGTGTGATGGTTTCATGTAGGGCAAAACCCACGATGTTTGAGGCAAAGAAGAGAAACAAGATTCAATAAAGTGATCAAAGAAAGCTTCTTGAGTGGGTGTAACAGTTAAGTTTGGATATGGAAGATAACAATGAAAAAGACCTAAGAAAATCAGTGGCAAAACATTTCTGGCAAGAAGGGGAGAGGCCTGTCTCAAGGCTTGCATCATGGAATAACCTGGCCTATTTCAGATACTGAAAGAAGGACAGTATACAACTGCCACCTACCACGAGAATCCAATTGGCTGTTTCAAAGGAGTTATTACCCAAGGCTTGAGGCTGCTGAAACACCTGCATTACCTAATGACATTCTCCGCTCCTGAGCACTACAGCTGTCCCCTGTAGTGGTGGCCAGTATTCTTGCCAAAGGCATCAGGTTGTCTGCTGAAGCCGTGACAAGCGTGGCCGAAACCCACCCACCAATAAGATGATCTCTGGAGAAGTTACTTTCCTGAATCCCCTCTTTCATTCTGACTCTCTGTCTACTTTTACCTGAAATGTTTCATGGGACTGTGAGCCCAGACCTCATTACATTTGAAATGCCTCTTTACATTTGGAATGTCTTATAGATATATTACTAAATCAGTTCTTTTAAACTCTTTTTTAGGCACATGTTCCCAGATAGGTAAGAGTTGGACTCCAGAGTCATAGTATGATTTATACTCCCTCTCTGCAACTTAATTGCTCTGGGACTTTTGACATATGGTTTTTAATGTTGCATTAAAAAAGTAAGCACAAACGTAGCGGCTTAAAGCAACACCTATTTATTAGCTTACAGTTCTGCCAGTCACAAGTCTGGGCACAGTGTGACTGGACTCTCAGCCCAGCGTTTTGCAAAGTCAAAATCAAGGTCTCAGCCAGGCTCTCATCTTGAGGTCAAAGGAGACTTCCAAGCTCACATGATGGTGGCAGAATTCCGTTCTTTGCTGCTGTAGTACCGAAGTCTCCGTTTCCCTTCTGGCTGTCAGCCAGAGGCTTCTCGTGGCTGCTAGACACTGTCCGCATTCTTTTCCATGTGGCATCTTCCATCTTCAAAGCCAGGAACAGAGAGTCTCCCTTGCATAAAGTCCTTCCTGCTCTTTAAAGAATTTCTTTAGGAAGAGCCTGGTTCTTTTTGAGGGTTCACGTCATTAAGTCATGCCCACTCAGATAATCCTCCTTTTGCAAATTCAGCTGTGCCATATAATATCTAATCACTGGAATGACTATCCCATTATATTCAGAGTGCAGGCTCGCACGTGAGGACAGGTGCAGAAATCTTGGGGGCCATCTTAGAATTCTACCTACCACACGTTTGCCAAGACTTCAAGCCATAGTTTCCTCCTCTGTAAATCAGGGATGATAATGGGGATTTGTTATTTTGGTTGCTGTGATGAATAAATGAGATAATCAATGTATAGTGCTTGCTATGCTAACTGGCATACAACCGGTCTTAAGAAATATCAGTGTGGTTACTCCTGCTATTATTACTACTACAACCACCGGTGGTACCTCCACTACTGCATTCCTCAAACACAAGTCTTGTGTGGAATGCAACAGCTGGCATATTATCCATAATATTATTTTTTTCCTTTTTTTCTGATACTAAAATAAGTATTTGCCTAAGAAACCAAGGATCCTCTTGGCTCCAAATAGATTCCTGAAAGATTTTCTTCCTTATTTCTTCCTTTGGAATGTGATTTCTTGAGTGAACACAATGTGGCTTATATACACACACACACACACACACACACACACACACACACACACACTTTCCCCAACACAGGAAAACCACACACATGCACACCTCAAATACACTCTTCAAAGAAAGAAAGGTGATCATTTCATATGTGTTTTGTAATTATACAAAACTGCATGCATATCCTGACTCTACCAGGAGCCTCTACTTCCTTACGTATAGTATAGGTATATATTAATGATGACTATCATACAGAGTGGTGGTTATAATTAAATTTCTATACAGTGACTTCCAGATAAATAATAGTTATTGTTATTAATAAAATCTAGCACAACTTATTATACTTATTGAAATGGCCCTAGTTAAAATTTCCAACTTGGTACCAAAACATGTTAAATGTGTTATTTTTTTATTTTTTTAAACTAAAGAAAAAGACAGACATTTCTAATGGTTCATCACTAAATTAAGCTTTTTATTTCTAGATGCCAATAGGATAATACCTTTTAAAACATAAAGTATTTTGCTGCATTTCATTTTTGCTTCTATTCTGTCCAAGTTATTCTACAGTAGATTTCAGGGTAAAATCTCAAACCCTTTTTATGGAAGGCCATGAGGAATGCTGTATAGGTGTGTATTTTGATCAATGTGATGTTTGGAAGCATCCCAGTTAGTTTTTCTTACCCCGAATGCTCATGCTGCTTGAGGTAAGAGTAGTATTGAGCTGATCACTTCAGTTCATGATATCTGCTGTGTTTCTCCACCTGAGCCACCTTACCCCAGATGTGATGCTCCTACAGAGAAAAAGCAAAGAGATATAGTTACAGCCATCAGTATCAATAAATCCTTTTCACAAAACAGGAAGCTAAAATATTGGGGAAATCTGTCTGCTATCTTAACACCCTAAAGAGCTTGAAATGCATTTTGTGACATTCTGTGTTTCACTCATTGTATGTATCTCCAAGCTTGAGTAGTTTTTATGTTTAAAGATAATATTGCCCTTTTTCTTTTCTTTTCTTTTTGAATGGCATAATGATATCTTCTAGAATTTGAAGTGTATTCCAAGTAAAGCCACACTCAATTAAAAGGTGAATTTTGTTAACATTTTGATTGTACACTTTAGTATTTAATATTACATATTCTGCTAAACAGAAATAGGGTCTATTCAGTAAAGAATAGACTCATTGGACACCTAGATTTTGCTAACCACAAAATTAAGCACTGAGAATACAGCTATGCAGTGTAAAGTTGTGTTAAAAGAAAAGAGTCGTGAGTCAGACTGTCTGGGATTGCCACTGATGAGCTGAGAAACCTTAGGAAAACCACCTGATCCTTTTTGCCTCATTTTGTTTATCTGTATTATGTGGATAATAATAGTACCAACTTCATAAGATTGTAATGAGAAGTAACCAAGCTAATACTTGTAAGATGCCTAAAAACACTCCCTTAGCACATAAGTTTCATGTCAGTTTAAATAACATTAATAAAATTAGCACATTTACTTTCATAAAGCTCACAGTCTTTTTTTTTTAATTTTATTTATTTTTTATTGTTTGTTACTATAGGGGTACAGATGTTTAGGTTACGTATGTTGCCCTTGCCCCCCCTTCCCCCCAAGTCCCAGTTTCAAGTGTGTCCATCTCTCAGGTGGTGCGCATTGCACTCTTTGTGTATGCATATATCCGTCCCCTCCTCCACCTCGCCCCTCCCCCTTCCCCCTCCCCCACTGCCCGACATCCAATAGATGTTATTCTTATATGTACACTTATGTGTTGTTCGGTTACTACCAATTTGGTGGTGAGTACATGTGGTGCTTGT